>CANIUD010000759.1:480000-720000 GCA_947470075.1 Closterium sp. Yama58-4 | reverse complement strand
GTGGGGGCAGTGTTCAAGAACAACCACGTGCATGACTATGTGTGGGCTGCTATCACGTGTGGCAACATGGTTCACTTGCAGGTGAGGGAAGGTACAAGGAAGATGCAATGGTACAGGGAAGGTGCAAGGAAGGTGTGACGTGAACTAGATGTGACGTGAACTAGATGTGACGTGAACTAGATGTGACGTGAACTAGATGTGACGTGAACTAGGTGTGACGTGAACTAGATGTGACGTGAATCAGGTGTGACGTGAACTAGGTGTGACGTGAACTAGGTGTGACGTGAACTAGGTGTGACGTGAACTAGGTGTGACGTGAACTAGGTGTGACGTGAACTAGGTGTGACGTGAACTAGATGTGACGTGAACTAGATTTGACGTGAACTAGATGTGACGTGAACTAGATTCGTGGTGGAGACTAGCTTCGTGGTGGAGATACTCAATTATGTTTGGCGCCACACACACATGCACACGTCTCCCGCCTATTCTCCGAGAACGCATGCTCGCGTCCATTTCCAACAACCTTGTTGTGGCAAAGTCCGGAACCGGAACCTGACTCACCATCCCGACCTCCACAAACCCTAACCGCACTCCCCAACCTCTCCCCACCCTCTCCCACCCATTCCCACCCATTCCCTCCCAGGGCGACTGCATGCTAACTTCAATTTCCAACAACCTCGTTGTAGCAAAGGGCCGGAACCTGACAGGGGGGGGTGACGCCACGGGGATATACTACGTAACACACTGGAATAACCCGGGTAATTTGGCGGAGTGCAACTACGTTATCGGGGGTGACCACTGCTACTACCTGGACTATGCCAGCTCGGGTGTGACTATACGCGGAGGGGCTTGTATCGGGATGGTGGATGGCATGAAGGTCAACAACGGGAAATGGTGAGTTAGCAATGGGAAATCGTGAGTCAGCAATGGGAAATCGTGAGTCTGCAATGAGAATTGGTGAGTCAGAAGTGTGTGGGTGTCTGCAAGCAAGGGTACTCTCTCTCTCTCTCTCTCTCTCTCTCTCTCTCTCTCTCTCTCTCTCTCTCTCTCTCTCTCACACACACACACACACACACACACACACAGAGTGTGTTTTCTCCTCTCAAGCGCCCTTGTTCCACCCCACAGGAACCGCATCTCCCACGTGGTGATGAAGGGCACGGAGGGCACGCCAGGCTGTTGCACGCGCCTGGTGGGCACTCACATTGTGTCCCCCATCCCTTGTCCCTTGCCCCTCTTTCCCCTGTTCCACAGGAACCGCATCTCCCACGTGGTGATGAGCATTTCCTGTCACCCTGTAACTGACCTCATTCCCTTCCCTTGCCCCACAGGAACCGCATCTCCCACGTGGTGATGAAGGGCACGGAGCTCACGCCAGGGTGGTGCACGTGCCTCACTGCCACCGTGTGCAACTGCCTCAAGGACCCCGGCAACTACTGGGACCGCATGCAAGCCAAGTACTACAGCAGCGCCGTGTTTCAGCAGGTGGGTTCTGTACCATATATCAGAATATTCCCTGTATATTTCGACTGATAGATCTTCTGAGTTTATTGTCTCAATCTTACTGGGTCGCTTTTTAATGATAACCACGTGATTTCCCTTTGAAGAACCTGCCTTTGTATGAATACCCGTAAGCTGCCCAGCTCACTACACAGTCGTCCCTTATGGTACACCACAAGTATAAAAATTTATTCTCTAAGCATCATGCAGTTGCTTCGCCTTTTGTGTCCCTTTTTTGAATGCCTCCTTTTCAGAGATGGCCCTGGATGAAGAACACTTGTTCCGAATCATCCGTTAACGGGACTCCGTGTAACACAAACGCGCCGGGCACCTTAAAGGACACGGAGACAGGCAAGTGCAGCGGGCTGCCCACAAATAATTACATCGACCTGGTATTGGTCGACGTGCAAGATGCCGACATGAATTACCGTTACTGCGAGCAGTTGCCGAATGTGCCCAAGTTAAACACGCATCGGCATATCAATGTTACTTCCACTTCAGCACGATTCATCGATTATGCCAACAACGACTTGGGTGTAAGAAAAGGATCAGATATTTTGAAGAAACGACCAATGCTCAAAAACTGCCCCAGGAAAATAGTCGGGCCCAAGAAGGTGAGGGATGCATTTTATTATAGGTATTTTGGTATTCAGATGCCGTGGCAGTTTAGACTGGTGAAATGGATGAATGAGAGTCATTTTCATGATCCTAGTCTAGTGGACTGATATGAGGGACTGCCTGAAATAATGCATTTGCATTGTCATGGTATCATGCGATTTATCCATGTCCTTAATGCTTGCTGAAACAGTGTTTTATAAGACTGAGGCGTTAATGAGCATGAAACATATTTTTTAAGCGATCTGTTAGTTTGTTTGTTTTATAGTAGGATGATTAGTGTCTCGATTCTGTAGCTCACTAAGGCGCCTGTGATTACCTTTTGCATCACCTTATACTGTTTCTTCCAGATACCCATTTTGCTCCCATTTATTATCCAGATCTCTCTCTAGAGCACTTGTCTAGGTCCATATGCTTTAGAAAGGGGCCTTTTGCGAAGGGTGCATTAGTGTGAGTGGTGCTGCTGACAGCTAAAATATGACAGGCAAGATTGCCTCTTCATCACGAATCATGCTGACAGCATTTCTTCCAAAACCAATCACGTTGCAGGATGCCAGTTTTTCCAGCCTCAGATCGACGGTCAATTACGTTTGTCCTCCAGTGCGAACCCTGTCTTGCAGGTCAGAGGCTCGTTGACCGCGGAAAAGAAACCCAACAACAGCCGCCAAAAGAACGATCGAGTTCACGTTCTCCGCCTCACCTCTCCTCCACCACCCGCCTCACCAACCAAAAGCACCATTGGCAGCACCCGCCCCTAGCCCTTCCCCCAGCCATTTCGGTCACCACAAATATTTTTATTGTCTTAGGAACCGGAGTGTGGCATATTGGGCATCATCCAAAGTTTTGTGCATCAACTGTACTACCTGACAATGCACCTGAAAAAACATCACGTGATTCGCCTTTGTTTGTTTTAACAGTAACCGAACGCCATCAATAGCGAGGCAGCTGCTCGTGACAGGCTCGAGAGGCAGTTTCACAAACCCTCAGCGTTTCCAACCACGAGTTGGCCGAACATGAGCGCTTCTGTGCAAAATTCATTTTTCCAGGGCAGCTCCGACGAGGCACGCGTGTTGTCACTGTACCGTTCCATCTACTCGAACGTTTTTTTTCGACCAGGACATCCGTCTCGTCAGCCAAAGCCACTAGCCCAAAACCCCCACCCTCGCATCTCCTTTCCTCCCGACCACTCCTCGCCCACTCGTCTCCCCCTACCTCCACCCTGTATCCGCGCCCCCACCAACCAGCAAACAACCTCAAGCATGCGCGGCAAACCCTAGGCTCCGCACCGCATCACAACCTCCCTGTCCCCGCGCCTGATCGTGTGGCCTCACTGCGCTGAATCATGCTGCAAGAAGCGCGCGGAGAATATCCCACGCACCCACTAACCGTCCCGCACCACTCTCCTCCTCGCGTAGTGGGGGAGAAATCCCCCGAACCAACCACTTGCCTTGCCGCCCTTTCCTCCTTTCCTCCCTCCTCGCTTTACTCCCCTTGCTCCAACGACCGCTCTTCTCACTCCCTCCCCCTCCATTCCTTCCTCCAGTTCTCCCCTCTCGTTTCGTCTTCCCCTACTACCCACCTTTTCCTCAGCATCCTTTCTTCAGCATTCCGCCGTTTTCTTCACCTCCCCGCTTCAGCAGGTTTCCTGTTTCCGTCGACCTCAACTTACAATTCTACCCACCCACATCCCTCGTTGAGATTGCCATTTTAGAAATCGACCAACTTGCTAGACGAGCGAAGAGACCTGCCTGCCTGCCAAGCCTATGCAGTTGAGAAGCCCTGCCGACCATTCGAGGCTTGTAGTAGGGTTTGATTATCGTTGCCTGTTACTTTAGCGATCTTCACTGGATTCACTAGCTCGGCCAGCTTCATCTGAGTTTCATGCAGCAGTCCTCCAGATATCCTTCCGCTTCCCTCCTGCTTTTATTTCTCGGATTTATTTAATTCTTTTATTACCGCATCTCGCGGTTCTATTTAAACTCGTGGCCCTTTCAAGTAGAGAGCATAGCCGAAGCAGAACATAACCTCTTTAATCTCTGACACTCTTAACTCCTAGTCTGCCAGTATGGCGTGCATGAGCTTCATGGATGCGCTTAGAGTAGCCGCTAAGACGAAAGAAGCTCCATCGGAATGGTTCGGCTCCAACGGGTGGCCTGCAGAATGTCAAGAGCCCATTGCCATTCCGAATCTGAAAAAGAGAAAGCAGTGCGAGTCTGAGCCACCTCGGCTCAAGCCAAGGACCCTCCCTGTCTCATCCGGAGCACCTACCACTTCCACCTCTTCCACCAAGCTTCTCGTTCTCCCGGACCTGGCAACTCTCATGCCTCGGTCCGAGCATCGTTCCGAGCCTCCTTTGGTCCGCTCCAATACATCTGTGCCAGCTCGTCAGCCGTTGGATGCTCCCCGTTTGGTCCGTGCCTGCACCACCACCAACCGTGGGATGCGCCGAGATTCTCAGAATGACACGCTTCCTACTCAGAATCCCTCGCTTTCTTCTCGGCCTGCTCACTCTTCTGGGTGTGTAACCGCTTCTCAGCACCCACCGCCGCCTTCGCGTTTCGCTCCCAACGGAGCTGTCAATTTCGATTTCCACGATGCTGCTACGGACTGGGTGAAAGCCGTCGCGTCGTCGTTAAGAGGAGAGTACGTCGTTCCGCCGCCAGCGCCGGGACGGAATCAGCTGACGGAATCCGTCCCGGAAAAGCCTGCCCAGGGGGAGCGGAGCAAGATGGCTCAGCAGCTTGACTTTCGCATCCAGATGCAGCAGCAGGATGACGCCAAGCACGAAAAGAAGCTCAGCCTCTCCGAAATTCTCCAGTGGGAGGCCGAAATGGTTTCGTCTGTCTGTCCCAAAGCGCGTCCCGCCCCTCCAACGGTTAAGATTCCGGTTTTTAGTTTCTCGGATCCTCTGGAGGTGAAGCCTGCAGTGACGAATCAGACTGCTGACGTGGAAGCCGAGAAATTGGACGATAAGCTATTTATTGATGAGCTGCTTATGGAATTCGGTGTGGATGAGGAGGAAGCAGCGCCGTCGCAGCAGCAGCAGCTGCCACAGGCACAAGCCGCGGAGAGGCAGCCACTACAGCAGCAGGAGCAGCAGTACCAGCAACAACGTGAGCAGCAGCAGCAGCAACAACAACAACAGTATCAGCCGCTGCAGCAACAGGAGCAGCCTCAGCAGCTGCAGGCGCAGCCGCAGCAGGAAGCGCCAGCTATCCCGAAGCGTCCGGCAGCTCCGCCTCTCGTCGACGTCGCGAACGTCGCCGCTACCGCTCCGTCAATGTTCGCAGACATGTACTCCATGGCAACTCCCGCCGCTGTTCCGGGTTCCAACGCGTGGGAGCCTGCTGTTCCGCCGACGCCCTCGGGCATCCCTCCCACGCCGTCTGCTCCGGCTGGCGGATTCGCTTCGCTATGGTCGGAGGCTTGGACTGATGGCTTTAACGTGGACCTGTCGAGCCTGGCTGGTAACCCGGCGCTGTGGTGATGGACGGTTGACTTCTGCTCGTTACGTCGTAAATTGGATTCATTCAAAATATCATGGTGTTTCGCGCATGAGCTGCGGGAGTGATAATTGTGCTGCTGGCCTCCATTTTCAAGGGCAACCCTGCGCGCTGCCCTGGTTATCGGTATTGATCGGATGGAGGTGATTATTTCCTGTTCATTCCCTTTGTGAGGAGCCGTTTCATGGCTGCCCACAGTGATGACAGTACGGCAGCCTTCAGGCTGCTAAGGTAACTCCCTACTAGGCCTGCATGGTCTTGGAGTGGGTTTTTGCTGGTCTTGAAGAGGCCGAATAAGTGGGAATCACTTTTTGTTCCATGAGCAAGATGCATGCATCATCAATAAGGTCTCTTTGTGGTTAATCTGGTGTAATGTATAGATACCGTATTTGTTGGTGTAAATTTCATGGGAGAGCACTAAATATGTTGACGTTGAATGTACAGCTACCACACTCCAGAATCCTGCAGGTGAGACTTGCCATGCCAGGGGGCAGTTTTCAGTCATCCCATAATTTTGGGTAGTCAATACGATTGTTTTTGCAGAAGAAAATATTTGAGTTATGCTAACTGAAATCTATAGATAGTATATCGGCTTACTGACCCACATTGAAAACGTATTTCACATTTCGAGTGTCGTCCGTCGCACAGCACGTGCCGCGCGCATCCCCTCCGCCCGCGTGGTTCCGAAAATTCACGCTCCGCTGGAAGGGGGGATGAGCCAATGTGAGCCGTGCGATTTCAAGAAGTCACCCCCTACGAAGAAATGAACAACTGTGAGCCGAGAGATTGATCCGCATCCAAACGAGCTTTCCTTCTTGGTGTGTCGCTCGTCAGTCGCACAGCACATGTGTCGCGCATTCCCTCCGTTTGCGCGACAGCAATAATTTACTTTCCGCCGGAGGGGATGAGCAAATGCGAGTGGCGGGATTGCAATAATTTACTTGTGTGCGGAGAGCAGAGGAGAGCAGAAATAATAATTCATTTGTGCTCGAATCCTATTGCTTCGTTATACATCCAGAGCGACACTGTAGGCGACTGCTGCTAAGTCGGTCGCCCTGGTTCCGGCCTGCGCGGGCCTTCTCAATGCAGCACGCCAAGAAATAGCGATTTGAAGCTAAAAGCTCACACTTCAGCTCGCAACCCCCGAATGCATCAATAACTCCGAATTCACGCCACCCGATCGCGTTCCTAGCGCCTACTGGACTAGGCCTCGGGCGATTGGGGGATCGGCGGAACTGCTCGCGGAACTGCTTGCGGAACCGCTCGCGGAACGCGCAGATGTTCCACGCCCTCAGCCTCCTGCGTTGGCCGAGCCTCCAAGCTTTGTCTATAAACCACTCGCCAGAGAAAGCCATGGAACCATTTCCTCCGAGTCCGCCGCTTCTGTGCCATTTCGTCGTGCCCTATGACAGCAACGCCAGCAGCTATACAACGCATATACCTCCAGCTATACCACAAGCTGTAGCACCTGAATGTATCAGCTGTACCAGTAGCATCGAGCTGTACCGTTGCAACCCGTGGTACCGTCAATCAATTCGCAGCCATCTTCCCTGACGTTGCGCCACTCATCGCGCTTCTCATTGCGCATGACTCACCTGACGTGGCAGCGGCGCGCTGCACAAGAATTACCGCACCTGACGTATTAGAGTCACCTGACGTGGCAGCTCGACCGCACCTGACGTGGCAGCTCGACCGCACCTGACGTGGCAGCTCGACCGCACCTGACGTGGCAGCTCGACCGCACCTGACGTGGCAGCTCGACCGCACCTGACGTGGCAGCTCGACCGTACCTGAAGTGGCAGCTCGACCGCACCTGACGTGGCAGCTCGACCGTACCTGACGTGGCAGCTCGACCGCACCTGACGTGGCAGCTCGACCGCACCTGACGTGGCAGCTCGACCGCACCTGACGTGGCAGCTTGACTGCCATGGCCGCCTCTCCTGCCGCGCTGCTTCCGCTCCTCGTCCTCGCCGTCATCTGCGGTGAGTCGCTCCTCTCTCCTCCCAGGGGTTTCTTCATTCTGTGTGTTTTACCCAAACGAGGGGGGGGGGTCTTTTACAGGCACAATGCCTGTCGACCTTCGTGTAAGCCCGCAGGCGTTCCACCACCTCGTTACTACCTCTGAGAAGCACGCACACTCTCTGAGAAGCACGCACACTCTCTGAGAAGCACGCACACTCTCTGAGAAGCACGCACACTCTCTGCCCGTTTCCTCTCACTCACCCCTCTGCTTCCTCTCCCTCCAGCCATCGCCACGGCGCGCATGGCAGCAGGCGAGCGCGCGGGTCCCCTCAACGCGGTCGTGCAGGCGTGCCTACATCTGAGAAGCACGCAGACTCACTTCCCCCTTCCTCTCACCCCTCTCCCTCCATACTCCATCACATATCCTAAGACATTACGACGACAACGATTTAAAACTCCAAAAAGAGTAGCGTCCGCGTCACCTGCTATGGCTTCTAACGCAGACAATGCAGGTGTTAATGTGATCCACGGAGTGAATATCTCCCAGAGATCGCTGGAAGCGGCTTTAACGCCAGATGGCGGTCAAGGACAGGAATCAGGCCCTATGCTACAAGATCTTGGATCTAGTTTTGGCCACGAGTTATGTCCACCTCCATTCAAGAAGTGGCAACAAGAAGCTATCTCTAAAGCCATCAAATCATACAACACTTTTCTGAGCCTCAAGCAACAGGTTGCTAAAATGAAGATGATTAACAGCCGAGGAGAATTACTTCACAGTATCAGGACCAAGGCTGTCCAGTTTCAGACCTCCAATGAAGCAATAAAAAAAGTCGCTGATGACAAGATTTCTTCTTTGCATAATGATTCTCTCAAGCTCCAGCAAGAAGTTTTCATTAAAGCTAAAGAAGAACTTATGGCTACGGCTTTTTCAGAAGCCAACAGTGCTGCTACTCTCCTGGATGGGTTAATCTCCACTTATATTAATGGCATTAAAGCCATGGAGGACGATCCACGACGCAACAAAGCCGTTGAGGTCATGGAATACTTCAAGGTCCTACTTATCCAGGAAGCTAATCAAGCTATCGAGATACAGCAAACTAAAGCCTTCATGGACTTTCATGAGAATCAGCGGTTAAAGAACGAGGCGGAGATGGTGAAGAAGGCAGCTCAGGAGGCGCTCCAGAAAATGGAGACTGAGCCCAGTATGCGAGAAGTTGCCAAGGATGTAGTAGATTCAAAGCTCTCCGCGGTGCTTCAACGCCTTGAAAAACTGGAACTGCTTAACCAGCCATCCTCCACACAGAAACAGCAGCAGCAGCAGGGACAGCAGCAGCAGCAGCAGCAGCAGCAGCAACAGGTACAGCAGCAGAAGGCGCCAAAGCAGCCTCAGCAGCAGAACCAGCAGCAGCAGCAGCAGCAGCAGCAGCAACCTGCAGGTGATCAGAGGGATAAGAAGAAGAAGAATAAGAGATGGTACCCGCATCGGCCAAAAAACGGAGGAGGCCCCGCAAGGGGTCAGCACAACTAAGCAGCCAAGAACTAGCACTCCGGTGGTTTGGTAGGATGACAGAGTCCCAGGCTAAGACTCGCATCACCAACCACGGAATTCACAATTTGAGCTCTCATACCTTGACTCCTGCTGAACGCAATGTTCTTGGACTCGGGCTTAAGTTTGTGTTGCCGCACTCACCTCCTTTTTCTTCCTCTGACATCACTAAAGATTTTACGAACCTGTTCAGGTCAATTAGACTCCAGGAATTCTTTAAAGGAGAAGGCCGTTCCGACAGCCGTTTCCGCGTCAGCAATCCTGACTGGCTACCTGAAAAGGACGAGCAGCTGGAAGCAGTGTTCGAGGAGACAAGGAAAGATTTATCTTTGTTTTTTTCTCGACCAATTGTTCGCAAAGGGCCTTTCCTTCCCAAAGGTTACTACAAGGCCATTTCTGAGCTCTCTTCCAACACCGACCTAATCATCAAGCCGGCTGACAAGAATTTAGGGATCACTCTGATGGATAGATCTTCATACATTACCGAGTGTTTTAACCACCTTCTGGACAGGAGTACTTTCAAGGAAGTTTCGACGTCAGACCCTGATTTTGAAGATCCTCGAATCACGGTCTTAGCCAAGCTGTCAGACATCCGTTTCAATTTCGAACCGCTGCTGCCTAAGTATCTCTGGAATTTCTTTCAACACCCACCGGTTAACGGCTGGAAACCCGCCATTTTTTACGTCATCATGAAAGGCCCATCGCCGCGTCACATTCCTGGGTGACCGCGAATGTTAGTCGCTGGCTTGATACAGCTTTACGACCTTTGGTACTCCGGCAGCCTACATACCTGAGAGATTCTTTGTCGCTGCTTCTTCATTTGGAGAAGACCCCGTTCCCGAAAAACAATCTCCTGCTCGCTACTTATGATGTTCAGGCGCTCTACCCTTCAATTCCTCTTCGGGAGGGTGTCGATGTCGTCAGATCCTTTTTAGAACGCGACCCTCTGCACTTCCCGAACGCACCTGTCATTATGGCGTTGCTGGAATGGGTGATGTTCAATTCGTACGTGGATTTTAACGGGAGACTGTTTCGGCAAATACAGGGAACGGCAATGGGAACCTCGGTGGCTGTTTGCTTCGCTATCCTCTACATGAGCAGACTGGACGAGCTGTTACGAGCGCGTATGGGGAACAAACTTCCTCTGCTTCATCTCCGGTACATAGATGACGGCTTCATCTGCTGGGAAGGGAGTAAGGAAGGGCTTGAGGAGTACCTCGCTACTTTCAATACGCTTCGACCGTCCATTAAGCTCACCTGGACCGTCTCGGAAATTTCTGTAGATTTCCTTGACATAGTCGTCCGCAAAGGGCAGCGCTACAGAAGCACCGGTTTACTGGATTTCGCTACTTACCAGAAGCCGAACAACACCTATCTCTACTTACCATTTTCGTCATTTCACCCGCGGCATTGCAAGGAGGGGTTTATTCGCTC
The DNA here is from genome assembly GCA_947470075.1 of Closterium sp. Yama58-4. Lineage (NCBI taxonomy): Eukaryota > Viridiplantae > Streptophyta > Zygnematophyceae > Desmidiales > Closteriaceae > Closterium > Closterium sp. Yama58-4. The sequence continues at coordinate 709,440 of CANIUD010000759.1, read as the reverse complement.
GGAGCTGAGACGTTATCTACTGCGAAGCTCAAGTTTCGAGGACTTCTGCAGTATGAAGCAAGCCTTTTTCCAGAGGCTACGCTCCAGGGGATATCCGCCTAATTTTCTGCTACCGCTCTTTGCGGCCGTGACATTCATTCAACGAGAAGAGCTTCTTCAACGAGCTCGAGAACGACAATTGCTTCAAGCTTCATCTACAGGACCAGATCCGAGATCTCACGGACCCTTGGTGTTGAAGACCAACTACACCCCCTTCAGTAAAGGTCTACCCCTTGGGTTCGTTTTGAGACGTCTCAAAACACTTCTTCAAACACGTAGCTATTCTTCTGGTTCCTGTAGATTTTTGTTGGCGTGGAAATTACCTTCCCGCTTACGTCGAAGACTGATTCAATCGAGGCTGCGACCTGTTGCAGCGAACCTCTCGCGCGACACAAGTGGTTACCCCACCTCTTCGGTTCCAGATTCCAACCACTCCGAGGATTCCAATTCTGGTTCCTAGAGATTGGACCGAAGCTGTCTGCTCCTCTCGTCGCCTCTTTCACATTCGATCTTCATTCCCGTCATGTCCTGGTTAGCCTAGCCTGAGCGTAGAGTATTTTAGCTAGTTTTCTTCATTTCTGATCTTTAGTTTCAGGCTTGTACTGATGAAGGCTTGCAAAAGCCGAAACTAGTTTGCAATGTCCCTGATTCTTTAGTGAAGATTTGTTTTAAACTGGCTCTCTCAACAACGTTTTCAAGCTAAGCACACCAGGCTCCTTCCGCCATTTCTCATGGAGTTTGTTTCGTTGTCCTAAACAACACGAGTTGATGGAAGTAAGGCCTCCGCAGCCCACCTGTCCTCTCTTGACAGCTCCTGCACCTTTTAACACGGTTGTGGCCGAAGGCGTTTCATCTTCTGATAACGATTCATCCGACTCAGAGGTCCTTTACGAGACCTCACGTTTCTTCGTTTTTCGCGCTACTAAGCGTCAGCGGGAGGAATCGGAAGATTCTCGACGGCTGGATAACGGGAAATTTGAGTTTACTCCGGTTCCATACTCCATCACACATCCTAAGACATTACGACGACAACGATTTAAAACTCCAAAAAGAGTAGCGTCCGCGTCACCTGCTATGGCTTCTAACGCAGACAATGCAGGTGTTAATGTGATCCACGGAGTGAATATCTCCCAGAGATCGCTGGAAGCGGCTTTAACGCCAGATGGCGGTCAAGGACAGGAATCAGGCCCTATGCTACAAGATCTTGGATCTAGTTTTGGCCACGAGTTATGTCCACCTCCATTCAAGAAGTGGCAACAAGAAGCTATCTCTAAAGCCATCAAATCATACAACACTTTTCTGAGCCTCAAGCAACAGGTTGCTAAAATGAAGATGATTAACAGCCGAGGAGAATTACTTCACAGTATCAGGACCAAGGCTGTCCAGTTTCAGACCTCCAATGAAGCAATAAAAAAAGTCGCTGATGACAAGATTTCTTCTTTGCATAATGATTCTCTCAAGCTCCAGCAAGAAGTTTTCATTAAAGCTAAAGAAGAACTTATGGCTACGGCTTTTTCAGAAGCCAACAGTGCTGCTACTCTCCTGGATGGGTTAATCTCCACTTATATTAATGGCATTAAAGCCATGGAGGACGATCCACGACGCAACAAAGCCGTTGAGGTCATGGAATACTTCAAGGTCCTACTTATCCAGGAAGCTAATCAAGCTATCGAGATACAGCAAACTAAAGCCTTCATGGACTTTCATGAGAATCAGCGGTTAAAGAACGAGGCGGAGATGGTGAAGAAGGCAGCTCAGGAGGCGCTCCAGAAAATGGAGACTGAGCCCAGTATGCGAGAAGTTGCCAAGGATGTAGTAGATTCAAAGCTCTCCGCGGTGCTTCAACGCCTTGAAAAATTGGAACTGCTTAACCAGCCATCCTCCACACAGAAACAGCAGCAGCAGCAGGGACAGCAGCAGCAGCAGCAGCAGCAGCAGCAACAGGTACAGCAGCAGAAGGCGCCAAAGCAGCCTCAGCAGCAGAAGCAGCAGCAGCAGCAGCAGCAACCTGCAGGTGATCAGAGGGATAAGAAGAAGAAGAATAAGAGATGGTACCCGCATCGGCCAAAAAACGGAGGAGGCCCCGCAAGGGGTCAGCACAACTAAGCAGCCAAGAACTAGCACTCCGGTGGTTTGGTAGGATGACAGAGTCCCAGGCTAAGACTCGCATCACCAACCACGGAATTCACAACTTGAGCTCTCATACCTTGACTCCTGCTGAACGCAATGTTCTTGGACTCGGGCTTAAGTTTGTGTTGCCGCACTCACCTCCTTTTTCTTCCTCTGACATCACTAAAGATTTTACGAACCTGTTCAGGTCAATTAGACTCCAGGAATTCTTTAAAGGAGAAGGCCGTTCCGACAGCCGTTTCCGCGTCAGCAATCCTGACTGGCTACCTGAAAAGGACGAGCAGCTGGAAGCAGTGTTCGAGGAGACAAGGAAAGATTTATCTTTGTTTTTTTCTCGACCAATTGTTCGCAAAGGGCCTTTCCTTCCCAAAGGTTACTACAAGGCCATTTCTGAGCTCTCTTCCAACACCGACCTAATCATCAAGCCGGCTGACAAGAATTTAGGGATCACTCTGATGGATAGATCTTCATACATTACCGAGTGTTTTAACCACCTTCTGGACAGGAGTACTTTCAAGGAAGTTTCGACGTCAGACCCTGATTTTGAAGATCCTCGAATCACGGTCTTAGCCAAGCTGTCAGACATCCGTTTCAATTTCGAACCGCTGCTGCCTAAGTATCTCTGGAATTTCTTTCAACACCCACCGGTTAACGGCTGGAAACCCGCCATTTTTTACGTCATCATGAAAGTCCACAAGAAAGTACCTGTCGGAAGGCCCATCGCCGCGTCACATTCCTGGGTGACCGCGAATGTTAGTCGCTGGCTTGATACAGCTTTACGACCTTTGGTACTCCGGCAGCCTACATACCTGAGAGATTCTTTGTCGCTGCTTCTTCATTTGGAGAAGACCCCGTTCCCGAAAAACAATCTCCTGCTCGCTACTTATGATGTTCAGGCGCTCTACCCTTCAATTCCTCTTCGGGAGGGTGTCGATGTCGTCAGATCCTTTTTAGAACGCGACCCTCTGCACTTCCCGAACGCACCTGTCATTATGGCGTTGCTGGAATGGGTGATGTTCAATTCGTACGTGGATTTTAACGGGAGACTGTTTCGGCAAATACAGGGAACGGCAATGGGAACCTTGGTGGCTGTTTGCTTCGCTATCCTCTACATGAGCAGACTGGACGAGCTGTTACGAGCGCGTATGGGGAACAAACTTCCTCTGCTTCATCTCCGGTACATAGATGACGGCTTCATCTGCTGGGAAGGGAGTAAGGAAGGGCTTGAGGAGTACCTCGCTACTTTCAATACGCTTCGACCGTCCATTAAGCTCACCTGGACCGTCTCGGAAATTTCTGTAGATTTCCTTGACATAGTCGTCCGCAAAGGGCAGCGCTACAGAAGCACCGGTTTACTGGATTTCGCTACTTACCAGAAGCCGAACAACACCTATCTCTACTTACCATTTTCGTCATTTCACCCGCGGCATTGCAAGGAGGGGTTTATTCGCTCGGAGCTGAGACGTTATCTACTGCGAAGCTCAAGTTTCGACGACTTCTGCAGTATGAAGCAAGCCTTTTTCCAGAGGCTACGCTCTAGGGGATATCCGCCTAATTTTCTGCTACCGCTCTTTGCGGCCGTGACATTCATTCAACGAGAAGAGCTTCTTCAACGAGCTCGAGAACGACAATTGCTTCAAGCTTCATCTACAGGACCAGATCCGAGATCTCACGGACCCTTGGTGTTGAAGACCAACTACACCCCCTTCAGTAAAGGTCTACCCCTTGGGTTCGTTTTGAGACGTCTCAAAACACTTCTTCAAACACGTAGCTATTCTTCTGGTTCCTGTAGATTTTTGTTGGCGTGGAAATTACCTTCCCGCTTACGTCGAAGACTGATTCAATCGAGGCTGCGACCTGTTGCAGCGAACCTCTCGCGCGACACAAGTGGTTACCCCACCTCTTCGGTTCCAGATTCCAACCACTCCGAGGATTCCAATTCTGGTTCCTAGAGATTGGACCGAAGCTGTCTGCTCCTCTCGTCGCCTCTTTCACATTCGATCTTCATTCCCGTCATGTCCTGGTTAGCCTAGCCTGAGCGTAGAGTATTTTAGCTAGTTTTCTTCATTTCTGATCTTTAGTTTCAGGCTTGTACTGATGAAGGCTTGCAAAAGCCGAAACTAGTTTGGAATGTCCCTGATTCTTTAGTGAAGATTTGTTTTAAACTGGCTCTCTCAACAACGTTTTCAAGCTAAGCACACCAGGCTCCTTCCGCCATTTCTCATGGAGTTTGTTTCGTTGTCCTAAACAACACGAGTTGATGGAAGTAAGGCCTCCGCAGCCCACCTGTCCTCTCTTGACAGCTCCCCTCAACGCGGTCGTGCAGGCGTGCCTACATCTGAGAAGCACGCAGACTCACTGCCCCCTTCCTCTCACCCCTCTCCCTCCAGCCGTCGCCACGGCGCGCATGGCAGCAGGCGAGCACGCGGATCGCCAGAACGCTTTCGTCACGGTGCGAGTGCGAGGCGCAAGCGAGGCTGCAACTGCAGCCAGAAGCCTCAAAAGCGAAGTCACTGCGGGAAGCGGGAATGACAGCTTGGGCGTGGGGGTGGGGGTGGGCGTGGGGGTGGGCGTGGGGGTGGGCGTGGGGGTGGGGCTGGGGGGTGGGGCTGGGGGGTGGCGCGGTGGACGCGAGGGTCCACGTGGCAACGCAGATCTCGGTGCCGGGCGTGAGCCTCCCCGTCAGCTTCGACGCCTCCGCTGCTTCAGCCTTCCCCGGGCGGCGCGCAAGGCGGCGGGTGACGTGCAGGTGTGGTGGCACGGGCTCACGGGCGGCGGTGGGGGTGGCGGTGGTACACGGGGGAAGAAGGGGGGTGCGGCGTGCAAGCAGGTGCGGTTCTTCGCCAACCCGGGCTGCAAGGGCAAGGCGCTGGATGAGGTGCTGCAGCCGCAGATTGCCGCCCTGCGGAAATTCTTCCACGTGCCCAGGTGGGCCTCGGGTCATGGGTCATAATGGGTCATGACGAGTAGTGACAGGTGGGTCCTGGGTCAAGGATCATGATGACCAGTGGTGACATGTTCTAATTCTTCCACGTGCCCAGGTGGGTGTGCGATGGTAGCAGGGTGATGGTAGCAGGGTGATGGTAGCAGGGTGATGGTAGCAGGGTGATGGTAGCAGGGTGATGGTAGCAGGGCGGGTTATGAGAAGTAGTGATAGGGCAGGTGTGTGATAAATGCAGGGCAGGGGAGTGAGTTTCCTCTACCAATGCCACTGTCGTGATCCACAGTCGTGACTCGGGTTCTACCACAGTCGTGACTCGGGTTCTACCGCCTTATCGTAACGTCTCATGTGAATGTGTTCCTGCCGTCTCATGTGAATGTGTTCCTGCCGTCTCATGTGAATGTGTTCCTGCCGTCTCATGTCAATGTCTTCCTGCCGTCTCATGTGAATGTGTTCCTGCCGTCTCATGTCAATGTCTTCCTGCCGTCTCATGTGAATGTGTTCCTGCCGTCTCATGTCAATGTCTTCCTGCCGTCTCATGTGAATGTGTTCCTGCCGTCTCATGTCAATGTCTTCCTGCCGTCTCATGTGAATGTCTTCCTGCCGTCTCATGTGAATGTCTTCCTGCCGTCTCATGTGAATGTGTTCCTGCCGTCTCATGTGAATGTGTTCCTGCCGTCCTTGCTTGCAGCGCAAAGAAGATTCCCCGATGGACTTCTGTTTCCTGCAAGTGTGGTGCGTGCCTCGCCTCCTCGCCTCCTCGCCTCCTCGCCTCCTTGCTTCCTGCCTCGTTGCTTCGTTGCCTCCTTGCCTCCTCGCCTCCCTGCCGCATCTCTGTGGGTTCCCATCCCATGCCGGCAGACGCCACCTGCCGGCAGACGCCACCTGCCAGCACGCATTGCTTGATTCTCCTCGTCGCAGATTGGTCTTACCCATGTCCATCTTACCCATGTCCATCTTACCCATGTCCATCTTACCCATGTCCATCTTACCCATGCCCATCTTACCCATGTCCATCTTACCCATGTCCATCTTACCCATGTCCATCTTACCCATGTCCATCTTACCCATGTCCATCTTACCCATGTCCATCTTACCCATGCCCATCTTACCCATGTCCATCTTATCCATCTTACCCATGTCCATCTTACCCATGTCCATCTTACCCATGTCCATCTTACCCATGTCCATCTTACCCATGTCCATCTTACCCATGTCCATCTTACCCATGTCCATCTTACCCATGTCCATCTTACCCATGTCCATCTTACCCATGTCCATCTTACCCATGTCCATCTTACCCATGTCCATCTTACCCATGTCCATCTTACCCATGTCCATCTTACCCATGTCCATCTTACCCATGTTTATTGCACGAGGGACACAGACGGGAATCCATTCTGTAGTTGTAACACGGGCTTTAAGCCATCAAGTGACTCACTATCTTGCATTGGTGAGTTGGATCAACACAAAATGTTTGCCTTGAGTTTCAAACATAGTCCTTAAATCTTGGCCTCCCCCCAACTCAAATTCCTTGCAGATAGTGTGCATTCGACTCTGTGGCCATTTTTTGGGTTGACTCAAAATTTTGACCCTGTTTTTTTTACTCAAAAGTTGTTCTTGGCTCAAAACCTGTTTTTGACTCCAATCCTGTTTTTGACTCCAATCCTGATTTTGACTCCTCTCCTGTTTTTGACTCAATACCTGTTTTAGACTCAAAAACATATTGCGTGCATTCGATCTCTAAGGCCATTGATGTCTATTTTTCCTTTTCCCCTTCTTCCACCCCATCCTCCCGTGCACTCGCATCAGACATCGCTTGCGCCGAATCGGGTTGCCAACCGGATGGGGTTTGCGTGATCAACACCGATGGCGTTCGCTCTTGCAAATGGGGTACGCATGGTTCCCAGCTTTCTCTACACCCACCCAACCCAACCCAGCCGATGTGCACGAGTTTTCCTCTAGCTCTAAATTTTGTTGCAGCTGCCCGCTTTGTTGCTGGCTCCACTCAACATTCGTCTACACAGCTGGCCCATTTGCTGTGCTCATTTCACCATCTCTCTGCCATGCCGTGTGCCTCCTCTGCTTGCTGTGCCATGTGCCTCCTCTGCTTGCTGTGTTGCTCAGAATCACCCTGTGGCACATGCCCCAGTGGTGCCACCTGCAACACCGTCTTTACAACTACCTGGGAAGAGGCGGAGGTGCCATACTGCCAGTGCCCCTTGGGCTTTGGGATAACCGCAGCAGGATGCAAGAAGGGTAAGTTTAACTATCGCCCCATCTGCTTCCCACCCTTCTACCACTAGGTGCATTCCTACCCTTCTACCACTAGGTGCATTCCCACCCTTCTACCACTAGGTGCATTCCCTTACCTTTGTCTTTAATGAGGGCTGACGAGGTGGTGTAGTGCGCTGACGGATACTGAAGCTGAGAGGTGCATGATGGATCAGCAGGTTGAGAGCCTCTCAAGCTGAAGCTGTGATATCAGCAGGTTGAGAGCCTCTCAACCTGAAGCTGTGACCCCATGCTGCAAACGATTGATTTCTTCAACAGCAGCCAACTTAATTGTGTGACAGCTTTTTGCCTAATCCGTCCTTTCCTGTCCCGATGCACAGTATCATGACGTGACCCTTCTTTCTTGTTCGCTCCAATCCTTGCTCCGCATTTCACGTGCTGCTTGTGCCATCCATTCCCAGGTTCACCTAATGAACTCTCTACCGCTAGTATTACACTCATCCAGGATCGTAATGCCAACGGGAGGGCATCCAAACCCTACACCTTTTGGTTGAATAATTTCTGCACTAATTTCCCAAAGGAGGTGGCTGGGAACTTCAAAACCATCTACGCAACAAGGGGTATCGGTGGTGCTGTTGGTTGTAGATACTTACAGTTTTCTAATGTGGATGACTGCGGCCGGATCGGTTGGACTGGAACATTTGATCGGTGGTGGACAGCATATACGTGAGTTGCCTATGACAAATCAATTCGCAGCCTGCATTTTGTCGTACACGAATCTTTCTTCACTTACGTTTCACTTTACTATGTCAATAGTGCACACCATCATACCATGCAGCCCATTCATCTCATTTATTGTTTCTTCTGCTGTGTGCCTGTCATCAACCAGATATGCTGAGCCCGTACCCATCAGATCTGTCCGTTGCGGTCCGTTGTAGTTTTCTCAGCCCAGGCAGCCCCTTAATAGTTTTGTTGTGATAAATCACTCGGTTTGTGAAATCTTTGTAAGAAGCATCAAACAAATATGCTATGTTTGAATCGTGTTGTATTGAAATTCTGGACGTATGTTTTCTGCTGCCAATCTATGGTCGCTGCCAACACAAGGGAGTCTCGTTATGACTACCACAGGTTCAACTCGGTGACAAAAGTATAAGGGCGACGTCAGGTTGTACATTTCCAGTTTCCGACACAGGAAACTCACGTACTACGTGTCTTCGTTTGGTGGAAACCCTAAACCACCAAAATTGATAGCGGGACACTACCCCGCCAGAACAGTGTCGCGGTTTCAGCGACACGGCACATTTTTCCGATACAACCTGTGTTACAACCTGACGGGCGAATTTCAGCGCGAATGTTTCGCGCACTACTAGAATATAAAAAAGTCAACCAATTCGCGTCGTGAAAAACCAGCGCCCCCCCCCTCCCCCCCCATCCCTCCTTATCCCCAAATTTGGTCGTTTCGACATTGATCGCGTGCTCTAGCTCACTCAACGACCGGTGTTGTGAATCCGAGGACTCTAAATAGTAGTTAAGTTGAGATCATAGACATCTTTGTCGCCATGGCGACTACTACCAGCTCTACCAGGGTCTTCTCTCCTGCATCGTTGCTCCCATTGGCGACGTGCTGGCAAGTTTACTTCCCTTCCTTGTCAGATCCGTAATGGCTGCTCTCCAAGGAGAGATGCTTCTCAAATACCGTGCTGCTGTTCGAGCTAGGGGGTAGGCGTTGTTGTTACATTTTTCCGACGATGTCTATCTCTCTCTTTTCCGCGTCGAGAGGCATGTATTCACATACATTTTAAGGGAGTTCCTCATATCAAAGCCTCACTTGGAGAAGTATCCCTTCACGCCTGAGCTCCGCGTCGCTGTGGGGCTGTCAAGGTTGGGGCATGCGTGGAGCTATCGCCTGATCGGCTTGCACTTTGGCCTCAGTCGTACGACGGCGATGAGCATCTGCAACGATTTTGAAGAATTCGTCCAGGGAGAGCTAGGCGCACTCTGGGTGACCTGGCCAGAATCGTCCCAGTTGGCGCAAATGACAAATGATTTCCGCCGACTTGGTGGCATTCCATGAGTGGTGGGTGCCCTTGATGGAACCTACATCAAAGTCTGCGGATTTGGTGAGCACCGCGCTGATTTCCAGAATCGCAAAGGCACTAACAGCATTATACTTCAATTGCTAGTTGATGCCTTTGGACATATCTGGGATTACGACGCCGGATGGCCTGGTAGTGTGAATGACTCCCGGGTGTGGAACAACAGTGAGGCATGTGCTCGGATTGAAAGTGGAGATCTTCAAGGATTTTGACTTGTGGCGGATGCCGCGCATGGACTCAGAGATTATATATTCACTCCCTACAAGCTAGACAGGAATGGCAACACTCTGACGGATGCGGAGGCCATTTGGAACAAGCAACAGAGTCGGGAAAGGATGATCGTGGAACAGACCAACGGCAGGCTGAAAGGGAAGTGGAAGATCCTGGACATAAGGATGGAAGCACATATTCGAAAGGTGCCACGAACCGTCGGGGCCTGTGTGGTGCTTCACAACATTGACAACTGCCTGAGCTCCAGGCCACGCACCGGCACCCCATGGGAAAGGCATCGTTGGTGGCTCGAAGGACCAGCAGCCGCCGCTGTGCACCTTGTCAGAATGTTATGTGCTGTGTAGGTTGTAGTGGGGTACTCAACAAAGAGTACAACCCTTTTAGGGTTTTCTATATGTACTCCACCTGCCTGCTAGTACAACCCTCTTCTTCTGTTCATTCATTCTCGCTTAGTCTCTTGACATGGTATCAGAGCAGATGCGCGACGCCCAGGAGGGATTTTGCGGGCGTGAAGCCGGGAAGCTCGGAATTAAGCAGAGGAGGAAAGCGGCGAGAGCGGAGACGTGGCAGGAACGCTCTCGAGCGGGCTGAGGAGTTGCGCCACGCTGGTTTTCTCCTGCTCACGCAGCAGCAGCGAATTGCCCGCGAAGAAGTTGGGATCGCGCTGCAACGGCGGGGAGGTGCGAGAGGGCCACGCCATTGGCACGCACGATGCTGCTGCATCCGTGATTTACGCTGGTCGGAATCAAGTTTCATTGCGATTGTTAGGCATCAAAGGAAGTTGGAACGAGGGAGCGTGTGCATGGTAAAGTGAGGTATTCAATCTACGGTAGGTTGTTTTAGGCACTCGGCATAGTTGATGGACTGGTTACCCAATTCATCACCGTCCGTCGCGATAACCCTCGCCCTCCCCCTTCCTACATCCGCCCCACGCTACCATCCCTCCGCCCCGTGCCCTGTTCCGCCGTGTGCGGAACCACGCATGACTACGTGCGCATAACGCCCTCTCCTGTCTGCCGTACGCTGCACCTGTCATGTGAGCGAGTCTTTTCCCCCCCAACAACTTGTCTCCGCCTGGAAATCTCCTCTGCCCGATTTCCACTTCCGTCGATAGTTGTCGCGGCGCTCAGGAAAAAAAAAAAAAAAAATTCATAGATTGCGAATTATCGTCACATCGGTGAAAAGACACATTGGGAAGAGTGGGAGAGCATGGCAAGAAACTAAGAGTGATTTGGAAACCCGAATTACAAGCACGTAGGCAGTGCTTCCCTCGAAGCCTAAACTGCGTGTTCGTATTTTTGAAGTCGATGTGCTGCAAGACTCTCTTTGAGCTTGTCGAAACTCACAAAAGCCGAAGTATGGTAACTAAGCAGCTGCGGAACCCTAAACGCGGTGTTGAAAAAAAGGTGCGGGAGGCACGGTGTCACCAGTTTGCTATTGACTTTGTAATTTGGGCTTTTGGCTTTAAAAGCCCAAAATGCACGGCAATTACGGGGGACTCAAATGAGCATCATGTGCAGCGGCCTCACCAGCTCTAATGCGTGGGCCGCCCATTGAAAATACAGATGCGAACTGCACGTGGGCTGCGTTTTGCAGGCGCATAAGTGTGCATTGCTACATTTTACAATGGTTCCTGCATAACTTGCCGACACGTTATCCAGGCTCGCGATAAGCGCTTGGCTGCCGAGGCAAACCAAGCCCAAATGCCTGCAGAACAACCTTTTTGGCCGTCGAAATTTGTAATGTGACCGCGTTCCAAGAAGCTTCGTCTCATAGCAATCGGGCATATCACTGATGCGCGCATCATGCGACTTCGGAAAATCGCATCATGCGCGCATCAGTCGATGCGCTGCAACCTCATTAGCCAATCAGTTTGGCAACTCAAAAAAATCAGCGACTTCTGACTTCCGAGAAACCTGTAACATTCAAAATGTTGAAATTCGTTAGAAAATTGAATGTCCAATTTTCTAACCTCAATTCAAATTCGTCAGATTTTCCAAACCTCAATTCCAAATGTCCAAACCTCTATTTCACAATTTCCAAATCGCAATTTCCGAACCTCAATTTCTCAATGTGCGCATCAGGCCGAGCCTCAGACACATCAGAGCTGATGCACCTGCAGAACGCAGCCGTGGGTCATGTCATGCCGTGATGCTGACGAGGCATTGTGTTCCGGTCGGGCAGACTCATTTGACAGCGACGTGTATCAGTAGTTTGGTGGTTTGGTTTGGTGTGCCTCATGGGGCCATAGGGGCAATTGAAAACATTCAAAGCAAAGCTACAATGTTCAATAACCGAGGAGAGGATACACCTGTTCTGCGATAATTCCACACCCTTATCTTTACCTAGTACCTGTCGGTTTCGGGAGCCTAGTACCTGTTAAACTGTAGGCTGTAGTGGGGTAGCCAATATGGGGTACAACCCCAACTAGGGTTTCATATTTGTACCCAAACTTCTGCTAGTTCAACCATTCTTGCCTAGTGATTCTGACATGGTATTCAGAGCAGGAGGTCCCTAGGACCTACCGACCGTTTTTTTAGGGCCCACCACCGCTCGCATGCGGTTACCACGCTACCCCGTGCCCTAGCCTCGTAGCGCCCTCGTGCGCCCACGTTAGCGCCCTCGCGCGCCCCTCGTTAGCGCCCTCGCGCGCACCCTCGTTAGCGCCCTCGCGCGCCCCTTCGTTAGCGCCCTCGCGCGCCCCTTCGTTAGCGCCCTCGCGCGCCCCTTGCTAGCGCCCTCGCGCGCCCCTCACTAGCGCCCTCGCGCGCCCCTCGCCGAGCCGCCCGCTCGCAGCCCGCCCGCCCGCTCGCTGCCCGCTTCGCGGCCCGCTCACTACGCAGCCCGCCCGCCCGCTCGCTGCCCGCTTCGCGGCCCGCTCGCTCGCTGCCCGCTTCGCGGCCCGCCCGCTTCGCAGCCCGCTCGCTCGCTGCCCGCTTCGCGGCCCGCTCACTACGCAGCCCGCCCGCCCGCTCGCTGCCCGCTTCGCGGCCCGCCCGCTTCGCAGCCCGCTCGCTCGCTGCCCGCTTCGCGGCCCGCCCGCTTCGCAGCCCGCTCGCTCGCTGCCTGCTTCGCGGCCCGCCACTTCGCAGCCCGCCCGCCCGCTCGCTGCCCACTTCGCGGCCCGCCCGCCTCGCAGCCCGCTCGCCCCGCTGCCCGCTTCGCGGCCCGCCCACTTCGCAGCCCGCCCGCCCGCTCGCTGCCCACTTCGCGGCCCGCTCGCATCGCAGCCCGCCCGCCCCGCTGCCCGCTTCGCAGCCCGCCCGCCCGCCCGCTGCCCGCTTTGCGGCCCGCCCGCCGCGCAGCTTCGCCCGCCCGCCGTGCTGCCCGCTTGCAGCGCCGCCTGCCCGCCGCGCTGCCCGCTTCCCGGCCCGTCCGCCGCGCTGCCCGCTCGCAGCGTCGCCCTCCCGTCGCACTGACCGCTTGCAGCGCCGCCTGCCCGTAGCGCCAGCCTCGCCCGCTGCTCTCTATCCGGTCACACTGTCGCTATGGCTTCCATTCGCGTGCTGTCGTTCGATGCTGAGGGCCGCCCTGTGCGTTTCACCGCTTGGCTAGATGACCTGCAGCTGTTCCTCCTGAGCGATAGCAAGGAGCATGTGTCGCTCTATGACTACGCGTCTGGTGCTGCGCCTGCCCCTCCTACCACAGCTGAGCTTAGTGTTCGTTCCCACTGGCAGACTCGTGACGCAGCTGCTCGCCTAGCCATTCGCAGTCACCTGCCGTTAGCTGAGCTAGAGCATTTTGGCGACTGCAAATCCGCTAAGGCCCTGTACGACGCTGTCGTCGCTCGCTACTCCTCGCCTGCCACAGCCGAGCTTAGCCGCCTCATGCTGCCGTACCTGTTCCCCGATCTGTCCACCTTTACTACAGTCGCCGATCTTATCACCCACCTGCGCACTAGTGATGCTCGCCTGCGTGCCGCCCTTCCCACCGAGTTCTGCGCTAAGAACCCCCCTCCACTGTACTGGACACTCCACTTTATAGTCACTCGTCTCCCTGACACCCTCCGCTCAGTTCGAGACCACTTCCTTGCTCGCTGTCCCACTGAGCTCACAGTCGCCCTCCTAGAGGAGCACCTGCTCGCGGCCGAAAAGAGCATTGTAGCTGTCGGTGCTGCTCGTGGCGCTCCTCGCACCCCCATCTTTGAGGGGTGTTCTCCCTCTCCCCTCGCTCCCTCCTACGCTGCTGCTGCTGCTGTTGACTTCCTTGGTGCTGAGTCTGTTGGCGCTGCTTCTGCTCCTGGTGGGAGGCGCCGCACCGGCAAGGGCAAGGGGGGCAAGGGTGGTGGTGGTGGCACTGGGGGAGGAGGTGGGGGAGGTGGGGGGGGAGGCGGTGCTGGAGGGAGCGGTGGCGGGAGCGCTGGTGGGAGTGGGGTCGGGGGTGGAGACGGGGGCGGCGGAGGAAGCAGTGGCAGTAGTGGCGGCGGCGGCAGTGGCGGCGGTGGCGGTGGTGGCGGTGGTGGCGGTACCGGTCGGAGCGGTGGTAGTGGTGGCGGCGGAGGTCGGAGTGGAGGCACTGGCTCGGGCCAGAGCTCCCAGCAGCAGCAGCGTCCCCAGACGACCCAGCAGCTTCGTGAGTGGCTTGCTCAGCGTGGGACGTCGGGGGCCAGTGCCCGCTGTTCTTATGTCATTCGCACAGGTGACCGCAAGGGACAGACGTGTGGGAGGTTCCACACCCCGTACCGCTGCTTCTCCCGCCTTGACGACGCTTGGCGTGAGGAGATGGGCGCGGATGTTGAGCGCCCCCGCTGGGCTGAGCTCATGAGGGCTGGTGTTGATGTCTTTGCTCTTGACTATGATGCTATTATTGCTGCCATGTATGCATTGACTGTTAGTGCCGAGGGAGACTGTTACTTGTGTGTGCCGCCTGACCCAGGTATAGAGCCCGCTGCCCTGGGTACTAGTGAGTCTGCTCTCTCTGGTATGGTGCCCCCTGTACTTGCTCCCTCCAGTACTGTCCCGGCTGGTTTCGAGTCTGCTCTCTCAGGTACAGCACCCACACAGACTGCTCCCTCAGGTACCGCACCGGCTGAGGCCTGTCACACCTTCACCCTTGACTCAGGTGCTTCCCGTTGCTTCTTTCGTGACAGTACTGAGCTCACACCGCTTCCTGCACCGGTCCCAGTCTCCTTGGCTGACCCCTCTGGGGGCCCAGTCCTTGCCCAGTCCACTACTGTCCTCCCTTGTCCGGCGGTTCCGTCTGGCTCGTTGTCGGGTTTCCACCTCCCCTCGTTCTCGACGAACCTGGTGAGCAACGCTGTCCTCCAGGATCAGTGGGTTGACACCTTTACCCCTGGCGGACAGCGTGTGGCGATCTGCACGTGCTCCAGGACTGGCCGTCACCTGGCTACGTTCACCCGTCGGCCGGGGTCGAGTCTCTACACACTGACCACTGCGTCTCCCCAGGTAGCTGCTGTCGGTCAGGTGTCTGCGTCAGGTCTGGTGGCCCACGCCTGTGAGTGTCGTTCCCTGTCGCACCAGACTCTTCTCTGGCACCACCGCCTGGGTCACCCCTCCTTGCCACGCCTTCGTGGCATGCACCGTCGCCTCCTTGTGTCTGGTCTTCCCAGGTCCCTCCCTCCCCTCCCTGCCTCGCCTGCGCCGCCTTGCCTTCCTTGCGTCGAGGGGCGGCAGCGCGCCGCTCCTCACTCCTCCTCGTTCCCCCCGACAGAGGCTCCTCTGGAGACCCTCCACCTGGACGTGTGGGGCCCAGCCCGCGTTCGTGGTCAGGGCGGTGAGCGGTACTTTCTGCTGGTTGTCGACGACTACTCGCGTTACACCACGGTCTTCCCCTTGCGCACCAAGGGTGAGGTCCCTGCTGTTCTGATCCCTTGGATCCGCACGGTTCGTCTCCAGCTCCGCCGCCGTTTCCGGACGGATCTTCCTGTCCTGCGTCTGCACTCTGACAGAGGTGGTGAGTTTTCCTCCGATCTCCTGAGGACCTTCTGTCAGGCAGAGGGCATCGAGCAGACCTTCACGCTTCCGGACTCCCCACAGCAGAATGGGGTTGCTGAGCGCCGCATTGGCCTGGTCATGGAGATCGCTCGTACCTCCTTGGTCCACGCGGCGGCTCCCCATTTTCTGTGGCCGTTTGCTGTCCGGTACGCCGCGCATCAGCTCAACCTCTGGCCCCGTGTCTCCTTGCCGGAGACCTCGCCCACACTGCGTTGGACGGGGGAGGTTGGCGATGCGTCGCGCTTCCGGGTGTGGGGTGCTCGTGCCCTTGTCCGCGATACGTCCGCGGACAAGCTCTCCTCCCGCACGCTTCCCTGTGTCTTCCTTGGCTTTGTCCCTGACGCGCCTGGCTGGCAGTTTTACCACCCCACCTCGCGCCGGGTCTTCGCCTCTCAGGATGTCACCTTTGACGAGTCGGTCCCTTTTTACCGTCTCTTCCCCTACCGCACTGCCCCCCTCCCTCCCCCGCCGCTTTTCCTTGCTCCTGGTCCCCCTCCGGTAGACCCCCTTCCCCCTCAGGGTCCTGCTCCTTCAGGTGTCTCTCAGGTAGACCCTCCTCCCGTCGCTGAGCCTGTCGAGGTCACAGGTGACTCAGGTGCTGCTGCGGGTGGTGCTGCTGGGAGTACTGAGCCTGGGGGTGCTGGGCCTGGGGGTGCTGGGCCTGGGGGTGCTGGGGCTGCAGGTGCTGGGACTGAGGGTGCTGGAGCTGAGGGTACGGTGCCTGAGAGTACGGAGCCTGGGGGTGCTGCGCCTGGGGGTGCTGAGCCTGCGGGTGCGGGGCCTGGGAGTGCTGGGACTACGGGTGCTGGAGCTGAGGGTACTGTGCCTGAGAGTTTGCCGCCTGGGGGTGCTGAGCCTGGGGGTGCTGCGACTGGGGGTGCTGAGCCTGCGGGTACTGAGCCTGCGGGTACTGAGCCTGGGGGTGCTGCTACTGAGCCTACGGAGCCTCGGGTTACTGCGTCTGGGGGTGCTCCGGTTCGGGGTGCTGAGCAGTCTCTCACACCGCAGCAGCTTCGCGACTGGTACGTCCGACGCTTTCGCCGTCCTAGTGGCTCGACTGGAGTTTGGGGTGCTGGAGCTGCTCGTCCTGGGGGTGCTCGTACTGGGGGTACTGGAGCTGCTGGAGCTGGGGACTCTGGCGCTGGCGGTGCTAGCGGAGTTGGAGCTGCCGACTCTGGGGGTGGCGCGGCTGCTGGTGCTGAGGAGTCGGACGGTGGAGCTGCTGCTGGAGCTGGGGACCCGGCCGGTGGAGCTGCTGCTGGTGCTGTGGACCCGGCCGCTGGAGTCCCCTCTGCTTTTGGAGACGCTGCGCGGCCGCGACCGTACTTCGTACCGCTCCTTCAGCAGGTTCTTGGGCAGGCTCCTCCTCCTTGTCCTCCTCCCTCCGTAGAGTGTCCTCCGCCTGTCCAGTCGCAGTCACAGTTACCGCCTGCCTCGCCTCTCCCTGCTCCCTCTCCTTACGCTGGTCCCACAGGAGGTCTTACAGAGCGTCGTGAGCCTGAGTCTCGTCCTGCGTCGCCTGTTCGCACTGCTCGCACTGGTCGTCGTGTCCGTCGTGAGCGTCCTCCTCCTGTCCCAGGCACTCACTACATGACTCTGCGTCCCTCTACTGCTCCTCAGCGTGTCCCTCTGCCGTCTCCTCCTGCGTCCTCTTTGCCTGCCGTTCCGGACCCTGAGTCTGACCGGTATCGCGCTGAGCACCCTACAGTCACGCGTCTCCTTGCTACTGTTGTCACTGACCCCACCTTTGAGTCCTCGGCTGCGTCTGCTCTGGTAGCTGAGTTGGTTGACTTTGCTGCTGCCTGTCGTCTAGACTACGCTGCTAGCCTTGTCGCTGAGTCAGGGTCTGCGTCTGTCTGTCCTCCGTCCGTCGGGGGTGAGTGTGCTCTTGGCACGGACGTCCTTGAGGACAGGCAGGAGGACTTTGACTCTCTTGCGGCTGCTGTACCTCATCTCGTGGCCTGGCTGCTTGCCCCTGAGGGAGACCCGGATGCACTAGACATCCCCACTCCGCGCACTTACGCAGAGGCGATCTCGGGTCCCTACTCCTCTCAGTGGCAGACAGCCATGGACGCAGAGATGGCATCCTGGAAGTCCACAGGCACCTACGTCGACGAGGTTCCCCCTCCTGGGGCGAACATCGTCGATGGCATGTGGATTTTCAGGGTGAAGCGGCCGCCGGGTTCTCCGCCTGTCTTCAAGGCGCGTTACGTGGCTCGAGGCTTCAGTCAGCGTCAGGGGGTCGACTTCTTCCAGACCTTCTCCCCCACCCCGAAGATGACCACTCTTCGGGTTTTGCTGCACGTTGCTGCTCAGCGTGACTACGAGCTTCACTCTCTTGACTTCAGCACAGCGTTCCTGCAGGGCAGCCTGCACGAGGAGATCTGGCTGCGCCGCCCACCTGGCTTTACTGGGTCGTTTCCCCCTGGTACCCAGTGGAGTCTCCGCCGGCCAGTCTACGGTCTCCGCCAGGCGCCACGTGAGTGGCACGACACACTGAGGACTACTCTTGCGGCTCTTGGGTTCGCGCCGTCTACTGCTGACCCGTCGCTGTTTCTGCGCACTGACACGTCGCTGCCGCCGTTCTACATCCTCGTGTACGTCGACGACTTGGTCTTTGCTACTGCTGACACTGAGGCACTCGCTCGTGTGAAGTCGGAGCTGCAGAAGAGACACACCTGCACTGACCTGGGTGAACTGCGTAGCTACCTTGGCTTGCAGATCACCCGGGACAGAGCCCGTCGCACCATCACCCTGACTCAGTCACACATGGTGCAGCAGGTCCTTCAGCGCTTCGGCTTCCAGTTCTCCTCACCACAGGCCACACCTCTGGCTACCAGCCACTCACTCTCAGCTCCACCTTCGGACGAGTCCGTAGAGCCGAGTGGCCCGTACCCAGAGCTTGTAGGCTGCCTCATGTACCTGATGACTTGCACGCGACCTGACCTTGCGTACCCTCTTAGTATCCTTGCTCGTTACGTTGCGCCTGGGAGACACAGGCGAGAGCACTGGGAGGCTGCTAAGAGGGTGCTGCGGTACCTGTGCAGTACATCAGGCATGGGGCTGGTGCTTGGAGGACGCGACAGAGTTGTCCTCACTGGTCACTCGGACGCCTCTTGGGTGGACGACCTGGCTACGCAGCGGTCGTCACAGGGTTACACCTTCAGCCTTGGCTCTGGTTCTGTCTCGTGGCGGTCCACCCGCTCTTCCTCTGTTCTCGGCTCTAGTTGTGAGGCTGAGATCTACGCCACAGCCATGGCTGCACAGGAGTTACGCTGGCTCACCTACCTGCTGACTGACTTGGGAGAGCGGCCTAGTTCTCCGCCAGTTCTGTACGGTGACAACAAGGCGGCTCTTGCCTTGTGTCAGGAGCACAGACTGGAGCACAGGACGAAGCACATTGCTCTTCGCTACTTTCTTGCTCGAGAGCTTCAGCAGCGCGGTCAGCTTCGACTTGTGTACGTGGACTCGAAGGCCAACACTGCTGATATCTTCACCAAGGCGCTCCCGCCTAGTGATCATCAGCGGCACTGTACTTCTTTAGGCCTTGTGTCCACGTTTCCTCACTTGCTCACTGCTTGACATTCTTTGTACTGTACTTTATATATATCTTGTTGCTTGCTTGCTAGGTTTTGATCACTGTGTTGCTTGTCTTGTACTATATCTAGCACTGCATGTGAACTGGCCTTGTGGCCTTTACTTGTGCTCGGAGTGTGGTGACGTTGTGATCCACCCTGGGCTTTGCTTTGCTTTGCTGGACTGGTCTTGTGACCCTTTGTTCTCCCCCACTTTGCCTATGGGGGTGTGTTAAACTGTATTATGCTTGTAGGCTGTAGTGGGGTAGCCAATATGGGGTACAACCCCAACTAGGGTTTCATATTTGTACCCAAACTTCTGCTAGTTCAACCATTCTTGCCTAGTGATTCTGACAGTACCTGTCGGTTCCAGATTGCTAGACCCGTTATGTCAGGGTGTGCGTCGAACCGGACTGACCACCCTAAAAGGATATCTGGAAAAAAAAAAATGTTCATGGTGTGAAATTATCGCAGTTTCGGTGTACACTATGTGGCTGATGGTATTACACCTCTATCTCGATAATTTCACACCCCCTAATTTCATACCTCAACTCGGGATCACCAGCAAAGGCTTTGGGCTGCCGAGCTGGCGAACCGTGAAGGACCATTGAACTAAGGGCGCGTAACCATTTTGCACTTGACGGTTCGAACCGTGGACCGTACGTCGTGGCGACGGGTAACGTTTTTCGCACAACGTCGTTAGGGTGTTCGCGAGAACGTTGGCGGCGTCGCAAAATATGACATTTTTTCCCCTTTCCAACGTACCGAAACTCTGACATCGGACCGTCCGAAACACAAACGGACTGTCCGCCAGTCCGCGCACTCGATTGGCGCGCGATATTGAATTTCAGCGAGCCACCTCGCTAAAACATAGAAATGTGCGACTCGGTTGTAAACATTGACATTGACCAATCAAACGTAGACAACCTACAATACAAGTTGTCAGATCCCCAGCCACTAACCACTGGGATAAAATGGCTTGTTTGTGTAGCGGGTGAGTGCGCCCATAACCCCCCAGGCCAACATGCCTGTAACCCTTCCCTAGGATCGATCGGGGATCACCAGTGGACCTCTGACACCCCCCCGCACTGGGATGCCCGAGGTGCATACACCGGGATTCGAACCCGAGACCTTCGCTCTGATACCATGTCAGAATCCCAGCCACTAACCACTGGGATAAAAGGGCTTTTTTGTGTAGCGGGTGAGTGCGCCCATAACCCCCCAGGCCAACATGCCTGTAACCCTTCCCTAGGATCGATCGGGGATCACCAGTGGACCTCTGACACAAGTAGCCACGACATTGAACCAGAACTCATCACTACTCTGTACTTGGCACCATGGATCCCTCTAGCCACACCCAGAACACCCAGTCTGACAACACCTCTCCCAACTCCCCGCCACCGGGCACTGCCGATATGACCACTCATGCCACAGCTGTTCCCGAAACCCAAGAGTCACAGATACCTGGTCCGAGGCGCAGAATGTCCCTTGCGAAAATTGGGAGGGGGTGTGACTAGAGTTACGGGTGTACATTTGAGCTGGCGAAGAAAAAACAATCACGAAACCCTAGACTGATGAAAAAGTGTCATGACAGCCTTCGGACAGTCAGAAGTTGCAAAAATTCAAATCGGACAGTGCGGTTCGATATAGACGGACCGTCCGATTCGATACACGCGGACGGTACGTCAAAATAAAAAAAAATGCAAAATGGTTACGCGACATAATAGATGCAGAAATGACCGCTTTTTATACTGTCAGCAACCCGGAGAATTGGGGAATCTTGGTGTCCTAGTCGGGTCGTATCCAAAATTGTGAAACAACAAAAAAAAAAAATTGTGTTGCAATGATGGGCTACATCGATGTGACTGCATTTGCTACAAAGGCGTGTTACTTTCGAAAGTCGCGCGCGTATCGAATTCCAACCCGATTGTGAATAGGTCTTCGATTTTGTGATTGAAATTCAGATTTTGAATTTGTTGTAAGGATTACGATAAACACAATTCTGACGTGACTTTTTTTCATTGGATGGAAATATTTTTCAAGATCGTGAACACTTCCTAGCTCTTTTCAAGTCATTTTTCATTCCCCGCCAGCACAGCTGTACCGCGCCTCGAGTGTGAAATTATCAGGGACAATATTGGCCCCCCTAATTTAACTCCCTCCCGGGAAAAAGAAATCGCGGTTCGGGATTGGAGGGCGTAAAATTAACGAGAATAAGGTGTACGAGTTGGTGGGAAAATTGTCCAGACTCCTGGCAGTGGTTACTGACGGGGAAGCCCCATTATGACCAATCACGCGAAATCAGTCGAAACACTCGGCTTCCGAAAGCCGCCGATCTCGCTGACGGTTTCATATTAATTTCGCGATTGTCACCAACAGCTGAAGAGACGGCCCTCAGCGGCATAAGAGCTCCTCAAAGACTCTTTTAAAGAAGACCACGAGTCTGGTACAGACCACCGAGTTCAGATTCAATCTTGACCACCTTGTTTTGATTTCCCACCAGAAAATTTAAAGCTCAAGGCCCAAATTGCGGGCCGCGCTGGGCAAGATTACTAATCTTGCTGAGCGGCTGTTTGGGTGCTGTGAGTTGGCGAATTTTTGGTTACACTAGGTACGAATGAATCTGATTGGTCGAGACCAAACTCACCGCGCAAACTTCATGTTTCAGTATTTCTCAATTTGGGACTATCGGACCCAAACAGAATATTTGGCCCAGAGTTTGCTGACTCAGCAAGTTTTGCGAGGGCTTGACGAAAAAAGCGAACCCCACTTTCTCGACTTTCTGTTCACCTCCCAAACCACCAGCCCAAACCCTTGCGCAAGATTACTAATCATGCGCAATTTGGGCCTTGAGCTTTAACGAGAATTTACACCCAGGAAATTCCGCGCTTAGCTGCACAACCGGATTCACATGAAGTTCAACCCATACCGTTTCCACCAGCTACCCACGCGTCCACCACCACACCACACCACACCACCCACCCAGCCTGACCAGTGTCCAAAAGCTTGGCTCCCTTCCCCGGCACCTCGTGGGCTCGTCTTCGCCTCATCGTCATCTTCAAACTTTCAGCTCAGCAGCGGAATGCCATTCGTCCCACCTGCCTTCTGCTGCCCGGTTACCAGCTCCATCCAACCACCTCTCACCTCCAGATACCTGTCAGATCGGAGCACCTAGAATGAGGGAGGGAAGGGAAGGGAGGGGAAAGTCCCCCAGTTGCTCAGCTTGGCCTCTTCTCTCCTCACTTCTAGGTTCACCCTAAGTCTCTCGCCTCGCCTCTCCTAGCCGCCCTTGCTTAGCAAGGCAACATTGCTCACATCACATTGCTGCCTGTACCCCTCCCTCCTCCCAATCACGTCGCACCATAAATTCGTTACAGCGCTTTTGCAGCAAGGCTGTTTCCAGGCCTCAAATTGATAGGTCCAATTTCAGAGTGCTGCATTTTTCTTTCGAGCCTCTTCCTCCTCCATCCATTCCTACCAACCAATGCCTCTCAGGCTCAACCCACTCAGAAGTTGTGGCATTGGTGGAACTCTTAGTTTGTCTCACCCCGTGCACGGAAACCCAAGCATCTCGCTCACGATAGATCGCTTGCAGCGGCGTGACTTGCTCCGAGAAGCCCTGTTCCCACGGCAACCTTGGTGTTGCCTGGCTGGAGCAATCAATTTTGTTTTGGGGGTGGCTATTTTCAATAAACGTCCACCGCAACAGGAAACGTTATCCAAAATTTTCCTCTGCCTTTTCAGTCCTTTTCAAGTTCTCCCAACAGGGGAGGTTCCGTTCGTGTCTCGTAAATCAATCGGGACAGATCCATTGCTCGCGACGACTCTGACTTGGAATAGCCATGGCTTTCTCCCAAATGAGCTTCATGGACGCCCTTCGAGTCGCGTCGAAGACAAAAGATGCGCCGTCAGCTTGGCTCCCGAGCCGCCAGTGGCCGGCAGAATTGACGGACCCTGCCTTTTCGCCGACCGTCAAGAAAAGGAAGCCGTGCACATTTGAACCGTACGACCCGCCGCATCTCACGTCGCTCTCGACTCCCGACGGTGCCGTGCGAGTCGTTTCATCGCCGTCGTATTCCGTTTCATCGACGAAGCTCCTCGTAATGCCAAGCGGGCCGTTCCGTATCGACTCGCCTGCGTACGGCTCCTATCGTGAAACAACCTCTCAAACGCTCGAAGTTGAATCGGACCCTCCGCTACTTCGCGCTTTGTCGACTCCGGCACAGCCATCCCGCGGCAGTGCACTCCGTGATGTCTCCCCGCTTCGATTGGCCGAGCCGCCGCTGCTACGTAGGTCCACGTGTCGTGCCGCCACAAAGAGCTCGCTTTCGCGAGTTTTGGGAAACCGTATTGGTGATCTCGCTACGTCTTCGTCTGAACCCGCTTTGGCTTCTGACAACGAACTCCCGAAACAGTCGTCTTCGAATCAGCTGACAAGCCAAGCCATTTTTCAACAAAGCAGGGCGAAACGCGAGTTTGCTTCGTTTAACGACGTTACCAGCACCTGTTCGCTTAGTTCGGGCTCGGAATGGTTGAATCCCTCGGCGCTCGCGTCGTCATTGCGAGGCGAAAAAGCTGGGCGCTCGGTAGCTGACTTGATGGATCCAGGACGCGCGCTGGTGCCAGAGCTGGGGAAAGATGTGCGACTTTTGCGAAAGAAATTGTCGCAGGAGAAACAACATCAGCAGCAGAAACCCGCAGCTACGCTATCTACGGCGACATCAGAAGTAACGAAGCAGATTTCGCAGCCGTCGCAAGCGCTTTGTGAGAAATCGCTGAAGCTATCGCATAATTTTCCCGCGGAAGAGCCGGCGGCGTCTGCTTCGGTCCCAGCGGAGGGAAATCACAGCCGAAAATTCAGCCTGCCCGAAATTCTGCAGTGGGAGGGGGAAGTTCTTGCGAAGGGCGCCAAGCAGCAGTCCAAAGGGACCTCGGGTATGAAATTTTCTGGCAAAATCTCAGTTTGCGCGGGTGATAGGGAGGGGGAAGTAGGAGCAGCACAGTGCGGGGATGCGCAACCAGCCCGCGCGGTTGCGGGGGAAGGGTTTGGCGGAGAAGTGCGCGACGAAGATAAGCTGTGCATTCACGACCTTTTGGGTCACATCACGGGCGAGTACGAAGGTGGAGTAAGGGGAGACGCGAAGGTGGAAACGGCGGAGCGCATGGAATGCGACGGTCAAGTTGGGTTCTTGTCCAATCACAGCGTTCCTTCGCATTTTACACCGTTACCAGCACCAGAAGCAGGTATCTCGGCTTCGCCAAATGTTCGCCGGAAAAGGCCCCCTCCTCCCCCACTGGTCGATGTTGCCAACGTGGCATGTGCTGCTTTCGCTAAAATGTGTACCTCGGAAGGCGGTGTTTCCTCCTATTCCCCGGATGAAGCGGTAACAGCAGCAGGAGGTGGAACAGGAGCAGTGGTTACACCTCCAGCTGAAGCATCAGCTGCTGCCTCGATAGCAGCAACAGCAGAGCTGCCATGTCCCACACCTACAGGCTGGGGAACCAACCAATGGGACCGGTTCTTAACTGCCGAACCACCCACTCCTTCAGGCATGGGAACTGTTGCTGCCCCCGTGGCTTGTGCTGAAGGAGATGCTACTGGTGGCAGTGGTGCTGGTAGTGCTGGTAGTGCTGGTAGTGGCCATGGTGGCAATGGTGGCGGGTTTGCCTCTCTGTGGTCAGAGGCATGGACAGAGGGGTTCAATGTGGATCTTTCTGGTTTGACTGGCAACCCTGCCTTGTGGTGATGGCAATAAGAGCTGATGGTTCAACAGTGAGCCACCACTCGCTCTACATGCAACTCCCCACTCCTGTGGTCTACTGCTTCCTTCACCTCTTAACAACACTAATTATTAGCTAACAATTCCATGTGTATTCAACAATCTGGTTCTCCAATTGATCTACTGCAATGCCAGCCTACATCAGATGAATTTAGATGAAGAAATGAATCTGGTTCTCCATAGGTTAGTAAAGAAATGAATATTAGTGGAGAGATTCGTAACACTATGGTAACGTAAGTTTCGAGAGTGACCTCGCGAATTCGCGGTCCAGTTTCTCCTAATGCCCCTGCCGCGGTTGTCAGTGACAGGTGGTCAACACACATGGCTCACCAGAGCAGTAATGTCGCGCCTCGAGAGCATCCCCTCGCACCGCAACCTAGCACCAATAATTTCGCAAGCAGCAACGAAGCAAATTCTCCCAAGCAGAGAGACTTATGCATCAATGCCTCTCTTAGGAATAATTGCTCACTCAATTGTCAACACCAATAATTGCTCTGACTGCTTTGCCACACCGCTAGAAGCGACGTCGCCATGTTTCGCGCCGCATCTTCCGTTCCTCTCGCCTCGCCAGTCTTTACCCCTCTCATATTGAATTCCATCCCAATTATAAAAGCCATGTCACAGCCGCTTTGTCACCATCCAGTGCGCCTCATAGATGTTCAAAGATCTCGGGATTCCTTCTTTGCAAACAGTCGTTTTTGGCAGGGACATCTCTGTCAGAATGAGGAATGAATGGTGCATTGATGTTGGTTGGGGTACATATAGCTAACCCTAAGTTTTGTACCTCCTAAGACAAACCTCACTATAGGCTACAACATTTGACACACCCCCATAGCCTAAGTGAGGGGTGTCTAGCAGAACCAAACGAGTACGGTCACAAGACCAGTCCAAGAAACGAAGCTCAGGGTGGATCACAACGTCACCACACAGTCTGAGCACAAACAACAGTGGCCACAAGGCCAGTCCAAGAAGTAACAGAGGTATATAGAAAGCAAAGTAAACAGTACACTCAAGTCTAAGCAACACGAGAACCAGTGTCAACAAGGCCTAACTGCACACAGCACCTCTGGTGGTCACAAGGCGGAAGCGCCTTGGTGAAGATGTCTGCAGTGTTGGCCTCGGACTCCACAAACTCAAAGCGAGCCTGTCCACGCCTCTGCAACTCTCGCAGAAGAAAGTACCTGACGTGAATGTGCTTCACTCTGCTCTCCAGTCGTGGCTCTCGACAAAGGAGAATAGACGCCTTGTTGTCAGTGAACAAGGTCGGTGCAGAGCTCGGCCGCTCACCAAGGTCGGTGAGCAAGAAGGTCAACCAACGCAGCTCCTATGCCGCCATGGCACCAGCGTAGATCTCAGCCTCAGCTGTAGAGGTCGAGACCGAAGAGGAGCGCGTGGACCGCCAGGAAACAGCTCCAGAACCCAGGCTGAAACAGTACCCCTGAGTAGACCTGTGAGTCTCAGCGTCGTCAGCGTAAGAGGAGTCACAGTGACCAGTAAGTACGACAGACTGCTGCCCTCCAAGAACTAGCCCCACGCCTGACGTCGTCGCTAGGTACTTCGCCACCCTCACAGCTGCTGTCCAGTGAACAGGACGGTGTCTCCCTGGCGCAACAAAGCGCGCAAGAACGCTGAGAGGGAAGGCGAGGTCCGGGCGAGTACAAGTCATCAGGTACATGAGGCAACCCACAAGCTCAGCGTAGGGACCACTAGGCTCGAACGGCTCGTCAGGAAAGGGTCCAGTGAGTCTGTGGTCAACAGCAAGAGGTGTGCGCTGTACTGTGGAGTGCTGAAGCCCGAACCGCTGAAGGACCTGCTGCACCATGTGCGACTGTGAAAGTGTAATGGTGCGAGCAGCTCTGTCCCTGGTGATCTGCAGGCCAAGGTAGTGGCGCAGCTCACCAAGATTAGTGCAGGTGTGTCTCTTCTGCAGTTCGGACTTCACGTGTGCCAAAGCAACCCTGTCAGGGGTGGCGAAAACAAGGTCGTCAACGTAGACCAGAACAAAGAAAGGTGTGGGGCCACGACGAACGAACAGCGACGGGTCAGCAGAAGACGGCTGGAACCCAAGGTCAGACAGGGTAGAACGCAGGGTGTCGTGCCACTCACGAGGAGCCTGACGAAGTCCGTAAACCGGTCGCCTCAGCCTCCACTGGGTCCCAGGAGGGAAAGAGCCAGTGAAGGCAGAGGGACGACGCAACCAGACCTCCTCGTGAAGACTGCCCTGAAGGAAAGCAGTAGAGAAGTCGAGAGAGTGTAACTCGTAGTCTCTCTGTGCTGCTACGTGTAGTAACACCCGAAGAGTGGTCATCTTCGGGGTGGGCGCGAAGGTCTGAAAGAAGTCAACTCCCTCGCGCTGACTGAAACCTCTAGCCACGTAGCGCGCCTTGAAGACCGGAGGAGATCCCGGTGGCCGCTTCACCCTGTAGATCCACATGCCGTCGACTATGTTCGCCCCTGGAGGGGGAACCTCATCGATGTAGGTGCCTGTGGATCTGTAGGAGGCCATCTCTGCGTCCATGGCAGCTCTCCACTGAGAGGCCCAAGGCCCTGACACTGCCTCAGCGTAAGTGCGAGGAGTCGGAATGTCAAGGGCGTCGGGGTCACCCTCAGGGGCGAGGAGCATGGCACAGAGATGAGGGGAAGCGGCCGCCAGGAACTCTAGCTCAAACTGCCTGTCCTCTAGGGCGTCACAGCCAAGGGCAGACACACCCCCGACGGCCAGAGGACTGGAAGGAGGAGCAGCCACAAGAGCGGTGGCGAAGTCAAGGCGGCGGGTAGAGGCAAACTCAGTGACTGCGGCAGTAAGAGCGGACACAGAGGACACAGAGGCACGAGGGTGGGTAACAAGAGAGGCAAGAACACGAGAGAGAACAGGACGGTACGTGCGGTAGTAGTCAGTGACAGGAGAAGGAAGCGACACAGTGAGGGCCGACTCAGGAGGAGACGGAAGCACAGACGGAGACGGACGAGGTGGACGAGAACAAAGGAAGGCTGTACGAAGGTCAGTGAAGGGAACAGGAGACGAGGGACGAGCACGAGGGGAGCGACGAGAGGCCCAAGTCTGAGAAGGAGGAGGAGACAACGAAGACTGAGAACGAGGGAAAACAGCGGGAGAGGGGTCAGGAGGAGGAAGCGGAGGACCAGAGACGGGAGGAGAGGGGGAGGAGGAAGGAGAGGGAGAGGGGAGACCAAGGGTCCGAAGACGGCAGCTGCTGCTGCTGCGGCTGCTGCTGCTCCAGCGGCTGTCGCTCCTGCTCCTCGAGCCGCTGCAACTCTCTCTCCTCTCTCTCCAACTCCAGCTGCTCCTCACGAGCACGGCGAACACGAGCCTGGAACCTGGTCGGATAGGGGTGGGGGGAAGGAGTAGTGTCCGGGGCAGCGGCAGCCCCAGAGTCGACCTCCGAAGCACCAAGTACACCACCCCCAGAGGCAGCACTCCCAGACCCAGGCTCTCTAGAAACCGAAGGGACACCCTCACCCCCAGACGCAGCACCCCCAGACTCCGCACCAGCACCCCCAGACTCCGCACGACCAGTACCAGCCCCCGGAAGACAAGAGTCCTCTGCAACCCGCGGCTCAGCTCCAACTCCAGCACCCCCAGAACCAGAGACCTGTACAGGGACAGTCGCAGGACCAACCTCCCGAGAGGGAGCACCTGCAGGAGGCGGCGAGGAAGACTGTGGGGAGGGAGGCTGTACAGGGGGGGCTACCGAAGGGGGAGGGCTAGCCTGAGACACACCAGACGGGGCTGGACCAGGGGGGGGAGGCTGTACCGGGGGAGCAGGCGGGGGAGCGGCGGTCAGGAAGAGAGGGG
Source organism: Closterium sp. Yama58-4 (assembly GCA_947470075.1). NCBI lineage: Eukaryota > Viridiplantae > Streptophyta > Zygnematophyceae > Desmidiales > Closteriaceae > Closterium > Closterium sp. Yama58-4. The sequence continues at coordinate 680,645 of CANIUD010000759.1, read as the reverse complement.
GGGGAGGGACCGGGAGACCTCGACTGGGGTACCTGACGTAGTAGGGGGTGGACTCCTCGAAACGGACGTCACGGGAGTCAAAGAACCGGTGAGAGGGAGGGTGGTAAAAGGTGAAGTCAGAGGAGTCCTCAAGGAAACCAAGGAAGACACAAGGAACGGCGCGAGGCGAGAGCTTGTCCGCGGAGGTGTCGCGGACAAGAGCCAAGCACCCCCAGACACGAAACCTCGACGCGACACCAGGGGACCCTGTCCAAAGACTGGTCGGTGAAGCCTCCGGCCGAGAGACGCGTGGCCAGAGGTTCAGCTGGTGCGCGGCGTACCTGACCGCGTATGGCCACAGGAAATGGGGGGCACGGGCGTGAGTCAAGGAGGTGCGGGCAATCTCCATGACCAGGCCTATGCGACGCTCAGCAACCCCATTCTGCTGTGGGGACTCTGGAAGCGTCCAGGACTGACGAATGCCCTGTTCGCGACAGAATCCAGCGAGAATGCCGGAGCGAAACTCGCCCCCGCGGTCGGAGTGGAGACAGCTGACACGACGACCACGAGTGTCCTGGGTGGTAAGCAACCACCTGATCAGCGTAGAAGTCACCTCAGACTTCCTCGCCAGGGGGAACACTGTGGTGTAGCGGGAGTAGTCGTCAACGACCACCAAAAAGAAACGCTCACGCTCAGGGCCAGGGCGAGGAGAGGGGCCCCAGACGTCCAAGTGCAGCGTCTCAAAAGGCTCGGTGGCCGGACGAAGGGAGGAGGAGTGAGGGGTGGCGCGCAGCCTACCCTCGACGCAAGGACCGCACGGTGGTGCAAGGGACGGCGGCAGCGACGGCAAGACACGCGGGAGACCTAAGACAAGACGCTGACGAGACATAGCGCGAAGACGAGGAGGAGAAGGGTGCCCCAGCCGGTGGTGCCACAAAACGGTGGGGTGGGCAAGCGACCGACAGGAGCACGACGCAGCGACCGGACTAGACGGAGGAACCTGACAAGACACAGCTACCTGGGGGGACGGAGCAACCTGGTGAGACGCGAGGACTCGAACGGGAGGCAAAACAGGGGCCGGGGGCAGGAGGGGCGGCTGTGGCTGCGGCTGCGGCTGCTGCCGCTGCTGCTGCTGCGGCTGCTGCTGCTGCTGCTGCGGCGGCTGCTGCTGCTGCTGCAGTCGCTGCTGAGCGCGCGGGCCAGTGTGAAGAGTGTAGAGACCGGAGCCCGGCTCAGCAGCAAAAGTGGCGAGGGGCTGGTAAGAGTCCCCGTCAACACACACCGCAGTCTCTCCAGAAGGCTCAAACCACACACCCACGTGCTGACTCACGAGGGGTCGCACGCCCACCAAGTTCCGGGAGAACGAGGGGACGTGAAACCCAGTGAGAGACCCAGAAGGAGCAGCCGGACACGGCAAGGTGGTAGTGTGACGCGCGGTGACTGGTCCCGAAGTGGGATCAGCCAGCGCCACAGAAACAGGCGCAGGAAGAGGCGTAAGTGTCGTGCTGTCACGAAAGAAGCAGTGAGAAGCTCCAGAGTCCAGCGTGAACGACAGCGAACCGTCCTCTGAGGTAGCCGCTGGACTAGAGTCTACACAAGAACCTACACTAGCAACAGGCAACTGAGCAAGGCTAGCACCTAAGCTAACAATAGCAGAGTAAGCAGAGTCAGAAACACTAGAGTCAACAACAGCATACATAGCATGGGGAGTACCAATGAGATCAACTAACTGCTCAGCAGACATGCCCCACAGAGCGGAGCCGTAGCGCTGAACAAGAGGCAGCCAGTCAGGGGCAGGAGCACCAACCCCGTAGACCAAACGAACCGTGTCAGTGAGCTGAGCAAAGCACTGACCAGGGGGGTGAAACCGGCCACAAGGGTGGCCACGACGAGGGCCTGTCAGAACCTGGTAGGTGCAGGGAGTGTAAGCAGCACCGCGCTGGGTCTGACGCAGCCCCGACCCTGGAGCCAGCTGCTGCCGCTGCTGCTGCTGAGGCTGCTGGGAGGAGAGGGGCTGCTGGTGCTGCAGAAGCTGCTGCTGACGCTGAGCCTGGTACCACGCCGCTGCTCCACCAACCGGGGCAGGAAGTACAGGAGGCGACTGACGAACTCGGGCGTCGCCACCACCAGCAGGCGCAGTGGAGTCACCAGTCACTGCACGAGGCGCCTCTCCAGGCCCTGAACCTCCACCGCCGCCAGGCGCAACGCCACCTCCACTACCTCCGCCTCCACCTCCACTACCACCACCAGAACCGCCTTTCTTGCCACTCCTACCGCGGGACCGCGACGCAGTCGTAACAGCAGCTGCAGTCGCGTCAGTAGCGGCAGTGGCAAGTGAGGCAGTAAAGGTGGGTAACTGCGGGACTGTGCACCCGTGGAAGAGTGGGGGGGGCACAGCACCAGAGGCAGCGGCTACCGAGCGAAGGTTGCTCTCGACGTCCTTGAGTGCAGACTCAAGGACCTCGACGGTGAGCTCACTAGGGTGCTTCAGCAGAAGCGCGTCGCGAACGGAGGCAAGGCGGTCAGGGAGGCTAGTGGCGATGAAATAGATAGTAATCGCCATAGGGGGAGGAAGCAGTGCAAGCTGTGCCTCAGTGCAAGCAGCGCGGTAACTAGCGTCGAGCGAGCGGAGGTGAGCGATCAAGTCAGCAGAGCGCTCAAAAGACGCTAGGTCAGGAAACAGGAACGGGAGGAACAGGCGGCCAAGAGAGACAGCAGCGGGAGTAGAGTAGCGGGCCTTAATCGCAGTGAGGTACGCAGCAGCGGTGCGAACCTGAGTGAAGTGAACCTCCTCAGACTCAGGGAGGAGGCTGCTGAGCGCGATGCAGGCCGCAGCGTCACGTGACGTCCAAGCCGTCTGGTCAGCTCGCTGAGTGGCAAAGCGGGCTCTAGCGGCGTCGTCAGGGGCAGGTCCTAAAGGCGTAGGGTCGGGGGGCGCAGGTAGGGCACCAGTAGCGTGCGCCCAGAGGGTCTCGCCTGCCTGGACCTGACTCTCTAACAGGCGGCGAGCGCGAAGAAGCCAGACTGGGAAATCGAGCGGGCGACCGTCAGCATCGAAACGAAGGACGCGAGGGGTCGCCATAGTGTGCAAACGGAATTGGCAGGGAAAGCAGGGCGCAGCGGCAAGGGAGAACGGGCAGGAAGAGCGGGCAAGAGCGGGCGGGTAGGTCAGGTGTGGCGGGCGCGCGGGTAGGGCAAAGGCGCCGGGCCTGGGCGACGGGCTAGGGCGCGAGCCAGGGCGACGGGCTAGGGCGCGAGCTGGGGAGACGGGCTGGGGCGCGGGCCAGGGCGACGGATCGACGGGCAGCAGGGGGAAACGCGGGTCGACAGGCAGCGGGGGGAAGCGCGGGTCGACGGGCAGCGGGGGGAAGCGCGGGTCGACGGGCGGCGGGGGAAGCGCGGGTCGACGGGCAGCGGGGGGAAGCGCGGGTCGACGGGCAGCGGGGGGAAGCGCGGGTCGACGGGCAGCGGGGGGAAGCGCGGGTCGACGGGCAGCGGGGGGAAGCGCGGGTCGACGGGCAGCGGGGGGAAGCGCGGGTCGACGGGCAGCGGGGGGAAGCGCGGGTCGACGGGCAGCGGGGGGAAGCGCGGGTCGACGGGCAGCGGGGGGAAGCGCGGGTCGACGGGCAGCGGGGGGAAGCGCGGGTCGACGGGCAGCGGGGGGAAGCGCGGGTCGACGGGCAGCGGGGGGAAGCGCGGTTCGACGGGCAGCGGGGGGGGGGAAGCGCGGTTCGACGGCAGCGGGGGGGAAGCGCGCCTCGACGGGCATCAGGGGGGGAAAGCGCAGCGCGACCGGCAGCGGTACGCTAGATCGGGCTACGCTAGATCGGGAGGAAGAACGAGCGGTAACGAACGAACGGGACTAGATCGGGCCGGCACTAGGCTCGGGCAAGACGGGCGAAACGAGAGCTAGGATCAGGCTCGGGTGGTACGATCGGAGAACGGAGAAACGGGATCCCACAGGATCCTAACCGCTCTGATACCATGTCAGAATGAGGAATGAATGGTGCATTGATGTTGGTTGGGGTACATATAGCTAACCCTAAGTTTTGTACCTCCTAAGACAAACCTCACTATAGGCTACAACATTTGACAATCTCACTATTCGCCAAGTATAATTTCGCTCGAAAGCACAAAGGAAGTAGCATGGCTCGCTTCTCTGTGCTCTTGACTTTCGCGGTTCTCACCGCTTTTATCCTCGCACTTTCCTACTGCTCGCCTGCAGAAGGCCGACTGGTTATCCCGTTAAGAGGTAAGCCGCCAATCGCGTACGTTATGAGTGTATGAAGCTTCTGCGATTTCCTCTTTGACTACTATCGGAAAACCTAGAGTCGGACTTTTCAAGTGCATTTCGCACTTTATGATGCCGGCATAATGTGCATGCTCCTCAAAGCCGTCTTTAATGCCCGAATTATTTATTATTTATATTTCTGCTTTCTGTGCACCTGGCAGGTGATGTGACGACGATGCAGGCTCAGCCTACATTCCCGCGGACGACCGGCGGAATAAGGCGTCTGCTTGATGAGGATAATGATGACGATGATGATGACGATGATGATGATGATGACGATGATGATGACGATGACTATGATGATGACGATGATGATGACGATGACGATGATGACTATGATGATGACGAAGACGACAACGATTATGACGGCAACCGCAGTGATAATAATGGCAAGGACCTCAGCAAATGCGTGGAGGAGTATAAGCGTGCCGTGCAGTGGTGCATGGTGAAACCCTTGAAGGGCGAGTGCGATAAGGAGACTTATAAGGCGTACAAGGAGTGCAAGGGGAAGAACTGATCTTGTAAGGAGGGTAGGTGACATCGCAAGAAGGAGCTGTGCAGTAAGGAATTCAAGGAGGTACGTGGAAGGTAGAGGGCAGCAGAAGGCCGGGGTGTTATATTAGATGCCAGCAGCAAATAAATGGACGGCATATTAGAGTAATGCGGAGCTGTAGATGCCGATGTTCAGAGATGGAGGTCGGCTTCTGTCAAATGATATATATGTGTGATATATATTGGTAGGCTGTAGTGGGGTAGATGTTATAGGGGATAACACTTTAGGGTTGTGTGTCATGTACCAAACTCTCTCGTCAATCGAACCACCTTGCCTAGCTATCTCGACATGGCATCTAGAGCAGGTTCTTAGGACCTAAGTTTAAGGGCCCACCAGTTACTAAGTTACCTCACCAACGGCCTGCCTACCTGCCTTGCCTTTTGGTCTGCCTAGCCTGCTGCCCGCGCGCGCCTCGGCTGCGCGCGCACGCCTTTTTTTTAGCGCGCACTGCTGCTGCCAGCCGCGTCGCGCCCCGTCCGTCGCCCGCGCAGCCCGCCCTGAGCCCGCATAGCTCGCGCGCGGCCCGTCCCTGCCTCGCGCAGCCCGCTAAGGCCCCGCGCAGCCCGTCTGCAGCCCGCGCGTCGCATGTGCTGCTCGCGCGCAGCCCCTTTTCCGCCCCGCGCGTCGCATTTGCTGCCTGCGCGGCCCACTCCAGCGCTGCGCGCTGCACCTACCGTCCGTGCGCGGCCCGCCTAGGCCCTGCACGTCGCGATTGCCTCTCGTACAGCGCATTGCTGCCCCGTGCATTGCGTCCGCCTGTACCTGCCGCCAGGGTTTAGGGTTTACCCTGTCTTTTTCTTGCCTGCCTTGCGCCTCTACCGTCTGCCTTGCGCACCTGCCTGCTACAGTTGCCTGCTGCCTGAACCTGCAGCCTTTGCCTGCTGCCTGAGCCTACTGCCTGAGCCTGCTGCCTGAGCCTGCTGCCTGAGCCTGCTGCCTGAGCCAGCTACTTTTGCCTGCGCTGCAACCATGGCGACCCTTACTGTTCTCGCTTTTGAGCCTGACGGCCGCCCCATCGAGTTTGACACCTGGCTTAGTGATCTGCGACTTTACCTTATGACAGACGGAGTATCACTACTAGCCTATGTCACTGGCACTGTCCCTACTCCAGCTGAGACTGCTCCTGCCCCTGAACGAGCACAGTGGGAGCTCCGCGACGCAGTCGCACGCCTTGTTATTCGCAATCACCTACCGATCTCTGAGCGCGCGCATTTCAACCAGCTTAAGACTGCCAAGACGCTGTATGATGCTGTCGTTGCCCGCTATTCCGCCCCGGCCACAGCCACCGTTGGTAGTCTCATCCTGCCATACCTGTTCCCAGACTTAGCCTCGTTTCACACTGCTGCCGACCTTATCACTCACCTCCGCGCTAGTGACGCCCGCTTTCGAGCCGCTCTTACCGCCGAGTTCCTCGCCACGAACACCCCCCCGCTGTACTTCACCCTCTACATCCTCGTCACCCGCCTCCCTGACACTCTTCGCTCTGTCAGGGATTACTTCCTTGCCAAGGATCCTCCAACTATCACTCTGGACGACTTCGAGCAGCAGCTGGTCGCAGCAGAGAAGAACATCCTCGCTGTCGGTGCTGCTCGTGGCACTCCCCGCACTCCCCTCTTTGAGGGGTGCTCCCCCTCCCCTCTTGACCCCTCCTACGCCTCTGCTGCTACTGCTGTCGACTTCCTCGGTGCGGAGAAGGTCGCAGCGGCTTCCACTCCTGGTGGGAAGCGTGGTGGTGGCAGGAGCGGCAAGGGTGGCAGGGGTGGCGGAGGTGGCGGTGGAGGGAGCGGTGGTGGAGGCGGCGGGGGTGGTGGAGGTGGTGGGGGTGGACGTGGGGGTGGAGGCGGTGGGTGGGGTGGCGGCAGGACCGGGGGCGGTGGAGGCGGCGGCGGCGGTGGTGGGGGAGGAGGCAGCGGCAGTGGCGGTGGAGGTGGGAGTGGGGGTGGATCTGGCCAGAAGGGTGGCCAGCAGCAGCAGCAGCAGCAGCAGCAGCTTCCTCCCCTCACCTCCCAGCAGCTCAATGACTGGTATGCTGGGCGTGGGGCGTCTCGGGGTTCTGACCGCTGCCCCTATGTCATTCGTACTGGCCCCCGCAAGGGTCGCCCCTGCAACGGTTTTCACACTGAGTATCGTTGTTTTGCCAGGCTTAGTGACGCCTGGCGTGCCAAGTATCCTGATGCTACTGAGTTCCCCAACTGGGCCGAGCTGCTTAGGCGTGATGTGCCTATCTTTGATCTGGACTATGATGTTATTCTTGCTGCTATGTATGCATTGACTGTTAGTGCTGAGGGTGACTGCTACTTGTGTGTGCCGCCTGATCCTGGTATTGACCCCGGTATAAGGGCTGCAGCCCTAGGTGCTAGTGAGTCTGCTCCCCGTGGTACTGAGTCGACTCAGGCCTTGCACACGTTTACACTTGACTCTGGTGCTTCCCGCTGTTTCTTTCGCGATAGCACCACCGTCACTCCCCTCCCTGCACCTGTCCCTGTCTCACTGGCTGACCCCTCTGGGGGCCCAGTGCTTGCACGAGCCACGACTGTGCTCTCGTGCCCGGCGGTCCCGTCTGGTGAGCTGTCAGGTCTCCACGTTCCCTCGTTCTCTACGAACCTGGTGAGCAACGCCGTCCTCCAGGATCACTGGGTTGACACCTGGACTCCTGGAGGGCAGCGTGTGGCGATCTGCACGTGCTCCAAGACTGGCCGCCACCTGGCCACGTTCACTCGTGAGCCGGGGTCTAGTCTGTACACCCTCACCACTGTTTCACGCTCCACTCCTTTGTCTCCTCAGCTGTACGCGTCTGCCCAGGTAGCTACCCAGTGTGAGTGCCGCCGCCTGTCGCACGACACGCTTCTGTGGCACCACCGCCTTGGTCACCCCTCCCTTCCTCGCCTTCGTGGCATGCACTCTCGCTCCCTAGTCTCTGGGCTTCCCAGGTCTCTGCCTGCCCTCCCTCCCTCGCCTGCGCTGCCCTGCATTCCCTGCGTCGAGGGGCGGCAGCGCGCCGCTCCTCACTCCTCCTCGTTTCCTCCCACAGAGGCTCCCCTGCAGACGCTCCACCTGGACGTGTGGGGCCCAGCCCGCGTCCAGGGACAGGGCCGTGAGCGGTACTTTTTGCTGGTTGTCGACGACTACACGCGTTACACCACGGTCTTCCCCTTGCGCAGCAAGGGGGACGTCCCTGCTGTTTTGATCCCCTGGATCCGCGCTGTGCGTCTCCAGCTCCGCGAGCGGTTTGAGCGGGACTTCCCTGTCCTGCGTCTGCACTCTAACAGAGGTGGTGAGTTCTCCTCTGACCTCTTGGCAGCCTTCTGTGCGGAGCACGGCATTACCCAGTCGTTCACGCTTCCGGCCTCTCCGCAGCAGAATGGGGTTGCTGAGCGCCGCATTGGCTTAGTCATGGAGGTCGCTCGTACCTCCATGATCCATGCGGCGGCTCCCCATTTTCTGTGGCCGTTCGCGGTCCGGTACGCCGCGCATCAGCTCAACCTCTGGCCCCGTGTCTCCTTGCCGGAGACCTCGCCCACGCTGCTGTGGACGGGGGAGGTTGGCGATGCGTCGCGTTTCCGGGTCTGGGGTGCTCGTGCCTTTGTCCGCGATCTCACCGCGGACAAGCTCTCTGCTCGCGCCGTTCCCTGCGTCTTCCTTGGTTTTCCTCCTGACGCGCCTGGCTGGCAGTTTTACGACCCCACCTCGTGCCGTGTCTTTGCGTCTCAGGACGTCACCTTTGACGAGTCTGTTCCCTTCTACCGTCTCTTTCCCTACCGCACTGCCTCTCGCCCCCCCCCGCCGCTCTTTCTCGCTCCAGGTCCTCCCCAGGTAGACCCCCTCCCCGCGCCAGGTCCTGCTCCTTCAGGTGTTTCTCAGGTAGACCCTCCGGTACCTGCGCCTGTTGAGGTCACTGGTGACTCAGGTCCTGCTGGAGGTGGTCCTGCTCGGGGTGCTGTCTCTGGGGGTGCTGAGCCTGGGGGTGCGGAGCCTGAGCAAGAGGCGCCTAGAATTGCTGAGCCTGGGGGTGCGGAGTCTGGGGGTGCTGTGCCTGCGCGTGAGGAGCCTGGAGGTGCTGAGCTTGGGGGTGTCGAGTCTGAGGGTGCGGAGCCTGCGCGAGAGGAGCCTGGAGGTGCTGAGCCTAGGGGTGCGGAGTCTGGGGGTGCTGTGCCTGCGCGTGAGGAGCCTGGAGGTGCTGAGCTTGGGGGTGCCGAGTCTACGGGTACTGAGCCTACGCGTGAGGAGCCTGGGGGTGCTGGCGCTGAGGGTTCTGAGTCTGCTGTTGCGCGGTCTCCTTGGAGTAGCCGCCTTCGTCCACGTGTGCCTCTCACCTCACAGCAGCTGCAGGACCAGTACGGTCGCCGTCAGGGTCGCACTGCTGGTGCCCGGGGCTCTACTGCTGGAGTCGCTGGTTCCGGAGGTGCTCGTCCTGGGGGTACTGGAGCTGCTGGGGCTTGGGGTGCTGGTTCTGGGGGTGCTGCTGCTGGAGACACTGAGGTTGGAGACCCTGGGACTGGAGGTGTCGGTTCTGGGACTGGAGCTGCTGGAGGTGCTGGAGCTGCTGGAGGTACTGGAGCTGCTGGAGCTGCCGGTACTGGCGCAGCTGCGCCGACACGACTGTTCTTCGCTCCACCGTCTCCGTCGTCTCTGCCGCCGTCTGACTCTGCTCTTCGTCAGGTTCTTACTCTCCCGTCGTCTACTGGTCTTCCGTTACAGCCTGGCTCACCGCTGCCTGCTCCTTCTCCTTACACTGAGCAGACAGGTAGTCCTGCTGAGCGTCGTGAGCCTGCGTCGCGTCCTGTCTCGCCTGCTCGTCCTGGTCGTACCGGTCGTCGTGTTCCTCGCTCGCGTCAGCCGGCTGTCCCCAGCGCACACCTCGTAGTCCGTCGTCCTTCCTCTGCTCCGCAGCCTGTTCCTCTGCCGTCTCCTCCTGCGTCCTCGTTGCCTGACGTTCCGGACCCTGCGTCTGACCGGTTTCGTGCTGAGCACCCTACTGTCACGCGTCTGCTAGCCACAGTTGTCACTGACCCGTCGTTTGAGTCTGCTGCTGCGTCTGCTCTTGTCGCTGAGCTTGTTGACTTTGCTGCTGCCTGTCGTCTAGACTTCACTGCCAGTCTTGTTACTGAGTCTGAGTCTGTCTGTCCTCCGTCCGTCGGGGGTGAGTGTGCTCTTAGCACGGACGTCCTTGAGGACAGGCAAGAGGAGTTCCAGTGTCTTGCTGCTGCTTTACCTCATCTTGTGTCCTCGCTACTTGCCCCTGAGAGAGACCCGGATGCACCAGACATCCCGACTCCGCGCTCTTACGCAGAGGCGATAGAGGGTCCCTACTCCTCTCAGTGGCAGGCAGCCATGGACGCAGAGATGGCTTCCTGGAAGTCCACACGCACCTATGTCGACGAGGTTCCCCCACCTGGGGCGAACATCGTCAGTGGCATGTGGATTTTTAGGGTGAAGCGGCCGCCGGGTTCTCCGCCTGTCTTCAAGGCGCGTTACGTGGCTCGAGGCTTCAGTCAGCGAGAGGGAGTTGACTTCTTCCAGACCTTCTCCCCCACCCTGAAGATGACCACTCTTCGGGTGCTGCTGCATGTTGCTGCTCACCGTGACTACGAGCTTCACTCTCTTGACTTCAGCACAGCTTTCTTGCAGGGCAGCCTGCACGAGGAGATCTGGCTGCGCCGCCCCCCGGGCTTCACTGGGTCGTTCCCTCCTGGCACCCAGTGGAGCCTCCGGCGGCCGGTCTACGGTCTCCGCCAGGCGCCACGTGAGTGGCACGACACACTGAGGACTACGCTTGCGGCTCTTGGGTTTGCGCCTTCTACTGCTGACCCGTCGCTGTTTCTGCGCACCGACACTTCACTGCCGCCGTTCTACATCCTCGTGTACGTCGACGACTTGGTTTTTGCCACTACTGACACTGAGGCTCTCGCCCACGTGAAGTCGGAGCTGCAGAAGAGACACACGTGCACAGACTTGGGTGAGCTGCGCAGCTACCTTGGCTTGCAGATCACCCGGGACAGAGCACGCCGCACCATCACCTTGACTCAGTCACACATGGTGCAGCAGGTCCTTCAGCGCTTCGGTTTCACCTGGTCTTCAGCACAGGCCACTCCTCTGGCTACAGGTCACTCGCTCTCAGCTCCACCTTCGGACGAGTCTGTAGAGCCGAGTGGTCCTTACCCAGAGTTAGTCGGCTGCCTCATGTACCTGATGACTTGCACTCGACCTGACCTCGCGTACCCTCTTGGTCTCCTGGCTCGCTACGTGGCTCCTGGTCGGCACCGACCTGAGCACATGGCTGCTGCTAAGAGGGTACTGCGTTACTTGTGCAGCACATCAGGCATGGGGCTAGTGCTTGGAGGGACGAGCCCAGTTGTCCTCACTGGGCACTCAGACGCTTCTTGGGTTGACGACCTGGCTACTCAGCGGTCATCACAGGGTTACACCTTCAGCCTTGGCTCTGGTTCAGTTTCGTGGCGTTCTACACGCTCGTCTTCAGTTCTCGGCTCCAGTTGTGAGGCTGAGATCTACGCCACAGCCATGGCTGCACAGGAGTTACGCTGGCTCACCTACCTGCTGACTGACTTGGGAGAGCAGCCTCGTTCTCCTCCAGTGCTGTACGTCGACAACAAGGCCGCCATTGCCTTGTGTGAGGAGCACAGACTGGAGCACAGAACGAAGCACATTGCTCTGCGTTACTTCCTGGCTCGAGAGTTGCAGCAGCGAGGCCAGCTTCGTCTTCGTCACGTGGCCACTCGGGCCAACACTGCTGATATATTCACCAAGGCACTTCCGTCTGGTGATCATCAGCGCTTTTGTACCCTGTTAGGCCTTGTGCCTACGCTTCCACACTTGCTGTAGTTTCTGCTTGTACTGTGATCTATATATATATACCTGCATGCTGGCTCTTGCTAGGTAGCCATCACTGTACTGTCATTGCTGCATATATATCTCTGCATGTGAACTGGCCTTGTGGCCATTTGCTTGTGCTCAGAATGTGTGGTGACGTTGTGATCCACCCTGAGCTTGTTTTGCTTCTCTTGACTGGTCTTGTGACCCGTTGCTCTCCCCCACTTTGCCTATGGGGGTGTGTCAAATGATATATATGTGTGATATATATTGGTAGGCTGTAGTGGGGTAGATGTTATAGGGGATAACACTTTAGGGTTGTGTGTCATGTACCAAACTCTCTCGTCAATCGAACCACCTTGCCTAGCTATCTCGACAGCTTCATGCATCAGCTACCGGTAATAATGAAGAACAGAGTCAGTGACTTGTAAGCTGTTATCACTTCATGGATTTCCTGACACGAGTTGAACACACTCTGCTTGTGCTGAAATAGCAATAATGCAGTAATGATTAGTAATGCTGAAGTAATTGCTGATGATCATCTGGCTGGTCAAGCTTTTCTTTTGAGGCTGGAAGCCGCCTCAAGAATATCCCCTATCTCCTCCAGTGACAATCCCTTGGTTTCAGTCACAGAACAGTAGACAAATGCCATGGACATAAAGCACACAAAGCTAAAGAAGAGGTACACCCCACTGACACCAACCACTGATGTTGCCGGAAGGAAGAAGCACCCCACACAAAAGTTGCACACCTGGAAGAAAGAGAGGGGGGGAAAAAAAAAATGTAGGGGGCAACATGAAAAAGCTGAGCAACTCAGATCAACAATGAGAAAACAGCCGGACACAAGGGAAACAAGAGCCAACATACCCAGTGAACAGCCATGCTGCAGGCCACCCCTGCAGCCCGCACTTGCAGGGGGAAAATCTCCGGAAGCAGCAGGCTGGGGATGGGACCCACTCCACACGAGAATGCTGTCACGTACCTGCAGTCACGTAGTGATGGATAGTGAATGATGGAAAAGAGACAAGTTGTATTTCTTCTTTTTGAGTTGACTGAACAGTTCGACGGGGGAACATGGGCAAGCGAGAAGTCTTATCAGTCTTGGGAGCATGTCATGGTGCATAGAAATGCGACACTGTATTTGCAATAATTCTTGCTTGCCTTTCCATGCATCTTTTATATGAACAAATACGGGAACATCAACGAATGTGTGGAGGCAAAGGATAGAGCAAAATGGATGCGTCTATCTCACGTGATTGTGCCAATAATGGAGAGAAGCGGTGCATGGGGTTGTTTTGAGACGTCTCAAAACACTATGTTTATCATGAGACGTCTCAAAACACTACTTTTATCATGAGACGTATCAAAACACTACTTTTATCATGAGACGTCTCAAAACACTACTTTTATTTATCATGAGACGTCTCAAAACGCTACTTTTATCATGAGACGTCTCAAAACACTACTTTTATCGTGAGACGTCTCAAAACACTTCTTATCATGAGACGTCTCAAAACAAAACGGATGCCTCTATCTTACGTGATTGTGCCAATAATGGAGAGAAGTGGCGCATGGGGCTGCAGTAGAGGCCAGGATAGGACAGCCGAGAGGAACAGCATAGAGAATCCCTGGAGCATCGCCATTCATCCACCATAGAGCATCACACGGAGGGGAGGGAGGGAGGGAAGGTGAGAGAAGTGGCGCGTGGGGCTGCAGGAGAGGCCAGGATAGGACAGCCGGGAGGAAAAGCATAGAGCATCCCTGGAGCATCGCCATTGCCATTGATGGATTTGAGGGGAGAAGAACACGGAGAGAATGCGATGGAGAGGAAGGGAGGAAGAGGAAAGGAGGGCGAGGAAAGGAGGAAGAGGAGAGGAGGGCGAGGAAGGGAGGGAGAGGAAAGGAGGGAGAGGAAGGGAGGGAGAGGAAAGGAGGGAGAGGAAGGGAGGGAGAGAGGGGAGGAAGAGAGGGGAGGAAGAGAGGGGGAAATGAAAAGGCCAAAGAAACGATTTGACCCTTTGGTTTGCGCACATGACCTGAGCTTCTGGAATTGATTTAGTGGAGCTATAGCAGCATTTGTCAAAAAGAGGAGCGTTAGACATCATGATTGAAAAGAACGATTGGGGCATTTGTGCACTCGGCACTGCACTGCATTGCAGCGCTCTGAACTGCACCGAACCACACTGTTTTTCCATACCATGCCAAGGAAGGAGAGCAGCAGAAGGGGCTTTCTCCCTGCCGAGTCAACCAGTCGAGCTGCCAGCAGCACAGCTGGTGGGATGGAGGGAAAGATAGAAAGAAGAGGAAAGGAATAAATAAGGAATGAGATAATGAGAGAAATAAGAGGAACGAGAGAAATGAGAGCAACAAGAGGATGAAGGAAAGTACATGGGAGAGACACGGGAGGCGAAGAGGTTGAATTAACAGGAAACGTTAAGCGCGAGTTTTGAACAGCACAAAAAGGGCACAGTGCGAGCAGGAAACAAGCATGCTGGAGGAGGGGAAGCAAGCGAAGAAGAAGGTTGGACACACACGAGAGGGAGTTTTCGAGTCGACCTAGAGATCAGAACAAAGGCGGCGATGCCGGAACAAAACCCAGCAGAGCGGAAGACGTGAGAGGAGAGGCAAATGGGAGAGACATGGGAGGGACTGCCATGGGAGAGACATGGGAGGGACTGCCATGGGAGTGACAGAGACGTGAATAGGAGGAAACCTGACCTGCGAGTTTGAACGAGGCGATCAGCACAGAGGCAGCGATGCCGGAGGAAAATCCAGCAGAGCGGAAGACATGAGAGGAGAAGTAAACCACTGCATTGATGCCTGCGAACTGCTGCAGGGCGAAGAGCGCTGGGCCTAGGAGGAGCACTGGAAGAGGGGGGGAAAGGAGACGTGGTGGGGAAGAGAGAGCCGATTGATGGTTTGAAGTAGTCGACCGCGTTGATGCCTGCCAAGTGCTGCAGGGCGAAGAGCGCTGGGCCTAGGAGCAGCACTGTGGGAAGGGGTGAGGTGGGTGGAAGAAGCATTAAGAGAGGGAGAGGGAGCATGAGGAGAAGGAGACGACTGCGTTGATGCCTGCGAACTGCTGCAGGGCGAAGAGCGTGGGGGCTAGGAAGAGCACTCTGAGAGGGAGGGGGAGGGAAGAAGTGATTCCCAACCCTCCCCCCCACTTCCTCCCGATTCCCCCCACTTCCTCCCCACCCCTCCAATTCCTCACCACCACCTCACCTCCTCCCCACCCTCTCACCTCCTCCCAACCCCCTCACATCCTCCCCTCCTCCTCACCTCGCCGGTATCTTGGATGAAAGAGAGAGGCAGCAAGGGGCGGAGCAGAGCGGCTGCTGGTGAGCAAAGGCGAGTGCAGGGCGGTGCTGCTCATTGCATCAGCATCATGCTTTTGGGCCACTTCAACAGCAGAGAAGCTTCTGGTGGAGTGCAGCGCGGTGCTGCTGGGTGCATGAGCAGCAGAATGCTTCCGCGGCACCTCAACAGCAGAGCAGCTGCTGGTGAGGTGCAGCGCGGTGCTGCTGGGAGCAGCAGCGGACGTGAGTGCAGAGGTAGCAAGTGGGTGTGTCGACAGGAGCTCCTGTAACACCTCTTCTGCCCCCTCCGTTCCTCTCAGGATCACTGCTGCTCGCGCTGCTGCGTGCAGGCTGTGGTGCTGGTGGTTGAGGTGGGGAGGACAGGCAGCGAGCAAGAGGTAACGGGTAGAGAATGGAAGGGTAAGATAAGGGGAGGGAAGACGAGAGGGAGTGACATTTGGTGTATCACCCCTCATTTAATACGAGGACAAGTGTCATCACCCCTTTGGTGGACCATTCGAGATCTGGAGCACAAGTGCCGGCGCCAATACAAGCAGCTAACACTACCAGAAGCAGGCTGGCACAGAGGGTGTTTCAGCCGAACACTGAGAGCAAAGCAAGAGACAGGGAGGGCCCAGAATTGGCTGTACGTCAGGGGCCTAGGGCGCTTGTACCTTGCCAATGTAACTACCAATGTACCTAGTAATATGCCTTTGATTTTGAGTCGACTCAAAAGCGTACCTTGCCAATGTAACTACCAATGTACCTAGTAATATGCCTTTGATTTTGAGTCGACTCAAAAGCGTACCTTGCCAATGTAACTACCAATGTACCTAGTAATATGCCTTTGATTTTGAGTCGACTCAAAAGCGTACCTTGCCAATGTAACTACCAATGTACCTAGTAATATGCCTTTGATTTTGAGTCGACTCAAAAGCGTACCTTGCCAATGTAACTACCAATGTACCTAGAAATATACCTACCTGCAGCAGAAAACGTACCAGCAGCAGCCAGCGGGGAGTCTCTGGTGCGGCCACTGCCATGCCGAGCAGCAAGAGGCAGGGAGGAATAGAGCCCAGAAGAAACATGGGTCGCCACCTGCAGGAAGAGGAGTGCAATGGGGTGAAGAGCGGTAATCTGAGTGCAGCCAGTGGGAGTTCTTTGGTGCTGCCACTGCCATGCCGAGAACCAAGAGGCAGGGAGGAATAGAGCCCAGGAGAAACATGGGTCGCCACCTGCAGGAAGAGGAGCAGGCATAGGAGGTAAGTGCAGTGGAATATAGTTCTGTGAGTGAGCAAGAACCAGTGCAGGGTGGGTCTCTGGTGCTGCCACTGCCATGCCCAGCAGCAAGGCACAGGGCGGCAGAGAGCCCAGCAGAAACATGACACGCCGCCTCCAGCCATAGGAGCAGGGGTAGGAGTGCATTGCGGTGAAATGCGGTTCTGTGAGCAAGAGGTAGGGGGGCACAGGCACACCTGCATCCACATCCCAGCACCATTGCTGCTGGCTGGCTGTACAATAGTCGACCCATCTGTACAACGGAGGCAAGCCAACAGCATCCCAAACATCCAGAGGAAAGCCGCACCAGCTGTGCTGTCACTCCAGAGGCAAGCCGCACCAGCAGGGCGGAGAAGACGCCAACGCTTGCTGAGAGCACTGGGAATGACTGACTTTGGTACGGTGCAATGCGGTACTGAGGGCAAGAGACAGGCATGGTCAATATCACACACATCAGTGTCTCTCACCAGCTGTGGTGCTGCTCCAGAGGCAGTCCGACCAGCAGGGCAGAGAAGACTCCAACGCTGGTGGAGAGCTGAGCTAACGTCCCCCACGTGCCGCGAGATGAGGTGGGGGTTACCTGAAACGGTACGATGGGTGGAGGGACAGAGGGTGGGGTGGGGTAAGCAAGGGAAGATGGGTGGGGGGACCATGGTGGGGTAAGCAAGGGAAGATGGGTGGGGGGACCATGGTGGGGTAAGCAAGGGAAGATGGGTGGGGGGACCATGGTGGGGTAAGAAAGGGAAATAGATCAATACTGCAAATGCAGGCAGAAGAGAAGTGAGCAGTGCATGAAAGAGGGTGTGTATTGTATTTACTGATAACGTATGACAACAGGGAAATTCAATTATTACCTCTGATATGTAGAGAGGAACAGTGCCAGATACGATTCCCAGCCCAACCCCAACCAGAGCTCGGCCAATCACCATCTGCCACGTGGCAGATGCTGCAGCACTGCGCTGCAGAGGGTGGGAGGGGATTGCGTTCTTGAGATCAGTGTGGTTCAATGTGGTTCAATGCAGTACAATGAGGTTCATGAAGCGGGTGAAATAAGAGAGTTAATAGAGAGTGAGTGAGACTAAGTGTGATGGAGGGAATGTGAGCAGAGGAGGGTGGGAGAGGGAGAGACAAACACAAAGAAAGTAATAAATAGCCTAGGGACCCATTCCCCCATCCCTCCCATTCCCCTTTCCTACCCATGCTTTGTCCCCCCAACAACCTCCTCCCCTTTTTCCCTGAAAATTTATCAAAGGAACAAGCAATGGGATCGCCACCACACACCTGAGCAGCGATCCCGCAATGAACGGCAGGGATGCGATCTGAAACGCGCGCCTCCTTCCTGCCACGTCAGCAAGCCACCCACCCAGCGGCGCCCCCACTGCTGCCAGCGCCAATGGGATGCTCACAACTAGTGCTGGATGGATGGATGGTGAACGGAGAGAGTGGGGAAGAAAATGGGAGGAGAGTGGGAAGAGAGAGGGAAGAGTGCGGGAAGAGAGGGGTAAAGTGGGGAGAAAGAGAGAGGAGAGCAGTGAAACAAGGAAGGGAATATGACAGAGAGCTAGGAGAGGAGAGCGGCCAGGTGACTTAGTTACCACCCCCCACCCCCAAGTGGCGCCCCCACTGCTACAAGAGCCAAGGGGATGCTCACAACCATCGATGGGTGGATGGATGGATGGATGGATGGATGTATGGTGGGGGAAGAGAGTGGTGACGAGGAGTAAGAAGAGGAGAAAGTGAGAGGAAAGCAGCGACAGAAGGATAGAGGTATGACAGAGAGAAGGGGGGAGAAGTGGTTGACTTAGCGAGAGGGAGAGGGGCGGTGAGTGGGGGGGGAAAAGGGGACTTTTGAGTCGACTCAAAAGTCAGAAGGGGGGAGAAGTGGTTGACTTAGCGAGAGGGAGAGGGGCGGTCAGTGGGGGGGGGGGGGGAATAACAGGCCAAGAAAAGGAGGGTAGGGTGGTGGATTGGGAAGGGAGGGACAGCCAAAACGGGAGAGGGAACGGGATAGTGCGCTCACATATATGCTAATCACCCACATGCTGCGTCCTACTCACTTACATGCATGCGACTTACTGAAGTGCTCCTTACTTACGCTGCCATGCTGGGTGGGTGGGTTGGTTTAGCTCTGTGAGAAAGAAGGGAATAGACGCATTGAAGCTATTCACCACCATCCTACGAGAACACAGCTGGGCATCCCACACGCTGCCATGCTGACTTTTGAGTCGACTCAAAAGTCACCTCACATCCTACTAAAACACAGCTGAACATCCCACAGGTGAACATCCTACTAAAACACAGCTGAACATCCCACAGCTGAACATCCTACTAAAACACAGCTGAACATCCCACAGCTGAACATCCTACTAAATCACAGCTGAACATCCCACAGCTGAGCATCCTACTAAACCACAGCTGAACATCCCACAGGTGAACATCCTACTAAACCACAGCTGAACATCCCACAGGTGAACATCCTACTAAAACACAGCTGAACATCCCACAGCTGAACATCCCACAGGTGAACATCCCACAGGTGAGCATCCCACAAAAGAGCTACTCCCAGCTTACACGCTGCCATGCTGGTTGCGGGTTGGTGCAGGTCAGCAAGGAGGAAGGGCAGAGACGCGTTGATGACACTGGTGGGAAGCAGGGCAGGGAGGGGATGGGATGGGATGGAAGTGTATGGGAAAAAGACACAGAAGATCAACGCGTCACTGCCCTTCCTCCTTGCTGAGATATGAGATGGGAGGGGATGGGATGGGAGTGTATGGGAAAACTTTTGAGGCGCCTCAAACACTGGTGGGAAGCAGGGCAGGGCAGGGCAGGGCAGGGCAGGGCAGGGCAGGGCAGGGAGGGGATGGGATGGGATGGGAGTGTATGGGAAAAAGAGAGATATGGTGATGACTCTGAAGAGGCACTAGAGGGGGTTGGGATGGGAGTGTATGGGAAAAAGAGAGATATGGTGATGACTCTGAAGAGGCACTAGAGGGGGTTGGGATGGGAGTGTATGGGAAAAAGAGGGATATGGTGATGACTCTGAAGAGGCACTAGAGGGGGTTGGGATGGGAGTGTATGGGAAAAAGAGAGATATGGTGATGACTCTGAAGAGGCACTAGAGGGGGTTGGGATGGGAGTGTATGGGAAAAAGAGAGATATGGTGATGACTCTGAAGAGGCACTAGAGGGGGTTGGGATGGGAGTGTATGGGAAAAAGAGAGATATGGTGATGACTCTGAAGAGGCACTAGAGGGGGTTGGGATGGGAGTGTATGGGAAAAAGAGAGATATGGTGATGACTCTGAAGAGGCACTAGAGGGGGTTGGGATGGGAGTGTATGGGAAAAAGAGAGATATGGTGATGACTCTGAAGAGGCACTAGAGGGGGTTGGGATGGGAGTGTATGGGAAAAAGAGAGATATGGTGATGACTCTGAAGAGGCACTAGAGGGGGTTGGGATGGGAGTGTATGGGAAAAAGAGAGATATGGTGATGACTCTGAAGAGGCACTAGAGGGGGTTGGGATGGGAGTGTATGGGAAAAAGAGAGATATGGTGATGACTCTGAAGAGGCACTAGAGGGGGTTGGGATGGGAGTGTATGGGAAAAAGAGAGATATGGTGATGACTCTGAAGAGGCACTAGAGGGGGTTGGGATGGGAGTGTATGGGAAAAAGAGAGATATGGTGATGACTCTGAAGAGGCACTAGAGGGGGTTGGGATGGGATGGGATGGGATGGGATGGGATGGGATGGGATGGGATGGGATGGTACAGAGGAGTGCGGTACATTGAGGTGCAGAGCGGTGGAGATGACAAGGGCATTGTGAAGTGATGTGTTCCTTGCGAAGCATGGACATCCCTTTTGGATTTCAAAATGTGGATGAAACTTCAGGTTTGCCACAAAGAAAATAATGCAAAGAGAGAAAAAAAAAAACCTGCAAATAAATACTGTCACGATGCCGTACCTGACATGGTAACCGAAGGAGAGACCCCCACAACAGGCGAAGAGAACAGGCAGCGCCACGCCCACCCCTCCGTACCGCCCCTTCCCCACTGCTCTCTTCCCCAACCCATAACTCCCTCCTCCTAACACTCGGCCCCAAAGCACGGCTTTTGAGTCTTTCCTCGCACAGAGAAACGGATGTTCAGCTGCTGCTGGCTCAACCATGCCTAACCATGGATGGCTCGAGTCTTTCAATGCACATGGAAACGGTTCTGTAGCCGCTGCTGATGGTGCTGCTGGTGGTGATGCTGTCGGTGCAGGAGCAGGAGAGTCTTGAAGGAGAGTCAACGGGAGGGTTTCAGGAGGTCGAGGGTGTGTGAGTGGGGTGGGCGATAGGGGCGTGTTGTGTGGAGGCAAGGGGAGCGAGGCCGCGAGAATGAGCTTGTGGAAGGGACGGTCCTCCTCAGGGATTGACTCTTCATTGCCATTGGCTGCCATCCATCCATGCACCCATTATGCAGCCATCCATGCACCCATTATGCAACCATCATGCACCCATCCATGAACCCAATCATGAACACATGAACCCATTTCTTCCATCATCCATCCAATCTCCGACTATGCATCCATGCACTCATGCATCCAAGAGAACACACGTGCACTCATGCACTCATTAAAACCGGGGTACACATTCAGAAATTGCGGGGGATGGGGAACAAAAATTTGGGGGTTGGGGCGAAATCTGGCCGTCATGTGGGCATTAAAAGTTAACCCTGATGCCCACCCAGGTGAATGTGCACCCCGGTTTTAAGCGAGAATGTTCATGAAACTCGCAAGGATCGCATGCCAGAAAACTACATGTTTCGGATTAGGAATAACTACGGGCTAATCAAGCAGACTTTGCCAGAATTAAATCGTCGTCGCCGGGCTCGTACCTCCTTCCATTCCAATCGAATGGCTAATGGTTGTCGTTCTCTGCCTGGCAGCCACTGCAAATTCTCGACTGCTGCTGGTCGAAGCACTTGCCGCTTTATCGATGCTGCTTCCAGCGAGTACATCCCGAAGTTTGCCATGTCTCATGCTTCAGTCACAATCCCCTCTCAACGGTCTCCCTTTTCTGCGATAACCCTAATCTCAAACAAGGTCGCCCACACGAGTGTTTCCTTGCGGCTCCGTTATGCTCGAGTTTTAAAGGCACGGATTCGGGCTCACGTCAAACAAAGAACTGCGAATTTATGAACTCGGTTGTCCGTTGAAATGAGATACTGAATATCAAGCGGACTATGGAATTCGAGCCCGCACATCCCGGGAAAATGGACTCTATGAAAGTGAGCAGGAGATGTAAGTCCTCACTGCAGTCAGTCGCACTCCAGTATATTCGTTGTACGTGTACACCTCTCACTTTCTTCTGAAGCGTATTATTATTCGGATGTGGCTTGCCCAGAAACAAATCTAGTTTCATTTCAAATGTTTCTCGACCCTGATGCCCAGCTCAGAGCCACGGTGTCTTTTTCAGCTTGATGTCATTCACACATCAGCAGATTTGGGGAGCTGAGTGAGCAATAACAGGGTGCCGTGCCACGTGGGCCATCGCAACACGTAACCGACGCACGTGATGTACTCTCTTGCTGGTTTTCCCATTTTCATATTCCGACATTCCCTTCCGAAATACAGACGATTGGAAACCCTAGGGCTTGAAACATCCAAGCAGGTGACTTCTAAAAGAAATTTTGTGCGGGGCTGGTCAGACCCTAGGTGCAGCCATTTTCAGCGGGCAGGTGGACGAGAATGCAGTGCCACTGTAGTGTTGTAACTACCACCGTACTGTACCGCAACCACCACTCTGCATTTTTCTAGAGTCCCAGTGGGGCAGTTCATTCGCAGCCTAAATATTCCAGCCACGCAAGCAAAACGCTCACGAAATATCCATCTCGTCACCCCAACCACGCAAGCAAAACGGTCACGACGAAATATCCACCCCATCGCTGAATCATTCCCATCCACAATATCCACCCCATCGCTGAATCATTCCCATCCACAAGATCCTTGCTTTCGCAAGTCAATGCATCACATTCACATCCTCCCGTCACAACTTGCACCCTGAACCCCCCCCGTCTGCTCCACCGTCACCTCCTCCTCTGCCCCACCGCCGTCCAATGAATGTACTGTATACCCAACGTAACTGCCACCGACCCCTACAAACCTTTCAAAGAGCCTCCTAACCGATCTCCTTGCCCTCCGCCTCGTCTGGCATTTGCCTCTTGCGCACGCACGCATCTCTACATTCCATTTCATTCCGCCCAGTTGCCCACTCTCTCATTGCCGCTGGACACATCTCATGCGAGTCCGTTATTCATTCCTCCTGAACTCGCCCACAGCAGGGCTATTGCTAGGATTTTTGCTAGCTCGGACGATCCGGGCCCCTGTGAAAAAGACCCTGTAAAATCCGAGCCAGCGGGAAAAAAACCTTGACGAATCCGGGTTCGAGCCAGAAAAGGCCTGAAAACATGCATTACCAGAATTTCGCGGGAAACTCACAGTGGGTTGCGCGAGGGCTGGGGAGATTGGAGATGGAGTGGCTCTGGAGGGGTGAGCGAGATACTTTTTGTAGACTTAGAAAAAAATACGATGAGGAAGAGTACATCGGGAGAACAGGGCAATCAGACACTCTCTCCTTATTGGCCTTCTAAGCCATGTCGACGTAGAACGGGGCAATCAGACACATGGAGGCCAACAAGGAGAGAGTGGTTAGGAAATTCACTAAAATTGGCCCAACGTGTGTTTAGAGGGAGACCGAGAGGAATGCAAGGCAGGTCGGGGAGAACATGTCTGCTAAAATTATACGGGTCCCCTTGAGAACTCCCCGGAGAGATCCGAGCTGACTCAAAAATCACCCTTCAGTTTTACGGGCTGGTCCGGAAAAAACCTTGTGAAAATCAGGGCTCCTAGAAAAAACACCCTATAATTTCAGTCAAAACAGGGTAATTGCCCTGATAACTTAGGCCCTGGCCCACAGCCAGATTCCACTTGCGAAACTATCAAGCAGCACTTGCGTCTTCACGCACGAGTCGGGCATGCTTGTACCCAGAGGATTCAGCAAGTCTTCTCATGTGGGAAAGAAAGACGCGAAGGGGGACTTTTCACGAGATGAAACGCTTGTTTTCCCCTCCAATATCCAGATTCCACTTGCGAAACCAGCAGGCAGCAAGCAGTGACACTTCCGTCTTGACCCCTCCGTCCATTGTACATCACAGGCACGCTTGCGTCCAGACGATCCTGTAAGTCTTTTCGTGTGGAATAGGAGTCACAACACAACAAGAAGACGGGGCCAGTTGCATCCATTGCCTAGCACGAGTTTTGGTCGAGTTGGAACCGGAAGCAGCGGATGTACGGAGCTGGAAACTTTTCAAAACCATTTGAAATGGCTCAGCGCGATTGCCTGTGGCAGTCACAGCTGCCACTGGTCTGCCGCTCAGACAACCATGAGATCAAGATCAGCAGGCGAGACTCATTGAAGTCTTCAGATGAAACTGTTCCTCCACTGTTTGCTCGTCCTTGCTCCGCCGTCTCTTCACCGTTTAGTCAGCGAGAATTGCGCGAAAAACAAACGCTGCGCGAATGCGGGAGTCAACTGTCAGATGCCTCGTCAACATAGCTCGATTCGCTAAAAAAAAATCTCTCAGCAGCAGAACCACCCGCTAATCACCTCCCGTCTGCCTGACCCTAGGAAACGTGTGATGCGCAGCGAGAGCTGATTCTTGTGGTAGCAGTCAACCAATCCGAATGATCCCGTCAACCAGGTCAATCCATGCCACCGACTGGCAGTAGACAGCACAGCAACGCAGCACGCGACGCATTCCTTCTTTTGCGACGATGAGCATGAAAGGCATTTTTTATTTAGCGAGGAGAATCACACGACATAGCTTGACGGAATTCTTCCCTCATAGTATTCTCCAGTGAACCGGCGGTACCGCAGAGAGAGGGTTGCTAGCAGTATTAGTACTGAGGTACTTCTGGTGCTATGACCTGACGTCGTGCTCTTGTCGCGTTTGCTTCCCCGTACTTTCGATACAAGTCAGCAGATCGCGGTTCCTGGATTGAGATTCCATCGCAATGTATCTGTGATGAATCTGCTGAACTACTGATACCTCCAGTACATGCTGCGTAGTAGAGTACATCACAAGAAGTCAGAGATCAGAAACCGTCAGTCGTCAGTCTATACTATGCATGGAGCCGTCTCGCGGCGACTTACGGCTCGCGCTCCGCTCCGATCTCCGCCTTCGCCGCTCCGGCCGCTTGGCGGAGCGTCAGCACACCGTCAAAATTTTGGGTCGGGCTTACGGGCAGCTCAAGAAGCACTATCAGTTGGGGCCACAGCTCGGTTGCGGCGCGACGGGCTCGACGTATCTCACCCAGTGCTTGCGGCCCGGGCAGCATTACGGGCAGCTGTTCGCGTGCAAGTCGATCGAAAAAGCGCGGCTCGCAGAACCGGAAGATGTGGAGGCGGTTCGGAGGGAAGTGGCGGCAATGCAGGTGCTACAGGGCGCGCCGCAGGTGGTGCAGCTGCACGACGTTATCGAGGACGAGCAAGTACGGCTGGTGCTTTCAATGCTATAAGTTGTCGCCAACGTTATTCGCGATTTTTCGCCTACCTCTCCGTTTTCCATTTTTCACTTTCCCTCTCCCACCTCCCGCGGAACCCTGCGAATTCGCCACATTGCAGGCCGTCCACGTCATCACGGAGCTATGCGAAGGAGGCGACCTGTTTAATCTCCTTCTGATCAACGGCCGATTCCCGGAGCGCACGGCGTCGCACGTGGTTAAGACGGTCGCGGAGGCGCTCGTTGCCTTTGAGCGCGTCGGTCTTGTGCATAGAGACTTGAAGCTGGAAAATATCTTCGTTTCCGAGATCGTTAGTGCGGAAGTCACATTTTCCGCGAAAAACCGCGACGACAGATCTGGCGACTGCTCTCACGGCGACGCTTCTCCTAGCGATCTTTCCGTTGACACTCACAGCGCTTCAGACTGCGGCCTGAAACGTCTCGACTCTCGAGGCGCCTGCGCTGGCGCTGGTGATGGCGGCTTGGCTAGTGATACTACCAGCGGTACCAGCAGCTCGTGCGCAAGCCCTAGCAGCCATAACAATCATCTTTCGAGTCGTACTGCTAAACATGACAACAGAAGGAGTGGCAGCTTCGGCAGCAGCGGCAACAGCAGCAGCAGTGGCGGCGGCGCCAGCGGCAAAACCGCCGCTAATCACGCTCAACTCAGCAGCTTCGGAATAAATGATTCGTCGACCAATAGCAGCTCCAGCGCCTGTAACGGCGGTAGTTGCGACATTTGCTGTTTCTGTCGCCCGACTTGCGTCGCGAATAATGGTAACGGCCCTTCGCCTGCCGACCTCGCTGGACCGTTGCTTGGCAACCGCAGCGTGCCTCCGAAATCCACAGTTGCGACGGCTGCGAATAAGGTTGAGGTGTCCGGTGGCGAGAAGCGGCGAAGTGCAACACCTATCCGCGTTCGCGTTGGCGATTTTGGGGTGTCCGCGTTCGTAAAGCCTGGCGAAAAGCTTCATTCGGTAACAGGGAGTCCGTATTACGTAGCTCCCGAGGTTCTGCAAAATAGCTACGGACCTGAAGCAGACGTCTGGAGTCTAGGGATTGTCGCGTACATGTTGCTGTGCGGTTACCCGCCTTTCTTTGCCGACGAATCTGATGCCATTTTTGAAAAAGTCAGGGGAGATGGAGATGCTGACGTGTCACATGGTCCGTGGAGATTGATTTCCGGGCAGGCGAAGAATCTTGTGGCAAGGCTACTGGACAGAGATACTGCGAAACGGATAAGGCCATCTGAAATCCTCGGTAAGTCCTTCAAACCGTTATTGTCAGCATTCACCTGGTAACCTGTTTATGCTGTCCCTTTTATTTCAAAGGCTCCTAACCAGACTTAATACTTTTTGCCCCTACCATTCAATTCTTCCAGAGCACCCATGGGTGGTAAGGTATACATCAGCAGCAACACATTCAACTGCAGCACATTCAGCAAAGATGGCGGCAGGAACTGCAGAAGGAGCCGCATCAGCAGCTGCTGCAGCAGCAGTTGTTCCTGTTCCCCATAGACACCCCATCAAGCCCCCTAATCCACTCTCCATCCAGCTGACCACTCACCACTTGCCACATGATTCGCCACGTCAGCGTTCTGTAATCTCGCCAAGCCACAAGCCTGCTAAATCGCAGCATCTGCAGTTCTGCACGTCACCACGCCAGAACCACTTCAGCATGCCACGTCATCAGTTTCAGGGGCCAGTAGATCTTTCCCAACCCTCTGTCAACGTCCACCGCCCCTCGGCTAACTCTCTTCGTCCTTCGGTCAACCCTTTCCGAGCTTCAGTCCACTCTCCCCGCGGCTCAGTCGACTCTCCTCAAGCCTCAGTCAACTCTCCCCGTGCCTCAGTCAACTCCCCACGTGCCTCAGTCAACTCCCCCCGTGCCTCAGTCAACTCCCCCCGTGCCTCAGTCAACTCCACCCGTGCCTCAGTCAACTCCCCTCGTGCCTCAGTCAACTCCCCCCGCGCCTCAGTTAGCTCTCAGCGGGCCTCAATCAACTCCTCTCACCCTTCAGTGAACTCCCCGCGAGCCTCTGTCAACTCTTTTCGAGTCTGGGTCAACTCCCCCCAAGCCTCAGTCAACTCTCCCCAGGCCTCACTAAACTCCCCCCCCTCTTCAGTCAACAGCTCTCGCCCTTCAGTAAACCCCCCCCGCCTTTTAGACAACCCAAAAACAGGGAGGGTAAACTGTAATGGAGGAGGAAATAAGAAAGGAGGGGGGGAAAAGCGAGGCGGGTGGAATAAGGGAAACCACACTAAAGACGATACTCTGAGCCCTAAGGTTGATGCACAGACTGATTTGCAGTCTGATTCGAAAGCCGACGTATTTACTGACGCAACCATAAGGGCAGCAGCAGCAGCAGCAGCAACAGCGGCAGCATTAGTAGGAAGATTAGGAGCAGCAGCAGCAGCAACAGCAGGAGAAAAAGCAGGGGCAGCAGGGAGGGCAGGATCAGCAGAAGCAGGGAGAGCAGGGAGGGCAGGAGCAGCAGCAGCGGCAGCAGCAGCAGGCGCAGGAGCAGCAGGGAGAGCAGGAGCAGGAGCAGGAACGGCTGCCAGGGCAGGAGCAGGAGCAACAGTTGCAGGAGGACCACCAGGGAGGGAAGCAGCAGGAGTAGCAGCAGCAGCAGAAGCCCCTCCCCCTCGGCCATTCCTCAGGTCTGCTTCCGACAGAACTGCCACGCAATCCCCCTTTCAGAATAGCTGCCGCTCAAGAGGCTTCCGCAAAGCAGCTTCCACGCCTGCAGAAAGAATCCTCCATGAATCTGGGGCGCATCCCGACCCTCCAAAGTTGTCACTGGAATCGACACCAGAGTCGACTCAAGAGCTCGTCATGCCTGCAGCTAGCGCTCAAGAGGACCGGCCAATAGCCACCACGAATTCCATTCTGGAACAGCCTCAACGACCCTCCTTGAGTTCACACTTAAATTCGCACTTGAAGCCGCACATGCCTTCCAAATTGCCCGAACCAAAATGTTGCTCTGCAGTGGAAGCTGGCAGTATTCCCACTGTGAAGCCTCCTATCGAGTCGCCTCAAAATGCAGGTGTTCAGAAGAACAGGAAGGCTCGCACATGCATCTTAATCTCCTCTGCTTCATCCATTTCATCGCCTAACCGCACACAAGCAGAGTCCACTACTCGGCAGACTGGGACCGTCAATACCAACCAGAGTGCACCCAGGTCTACCCTGACTAATAGCAAGGTGGCAACCAAACCACCCAAGACCCATCTGTACCACGCACAGGCCTCATCGCTGGAGCACTTAGCAGTGCCCTCCGGAAGGCTTGCAGAAAAGTCTCTTTCTGCTGCAAGGGGAAAGGAGTCTGCTGAGCATTTGGTGCCTGCTTCTACTGATGTTGCAGCTGATACAGTTGCGGCTGATACAGTTGCAGCTGATACTGTTCATGTTGCTGCTGCTGCTGCAACTGCTGCCAACCATGCTGCCTGTGCTTCTGATGGTGGCTTCCTTTCAAGCACATTCCCCGCAAGGCATCATGGGCATCATGGTTCTCCTTCCCTGCACTCCAAGCCGGTTGCTCGCAGCTCTTCCCTCGCCTCCCTTCCTCCTGTATTTTCAGTTTCTCCATGCCACTCCCGCAGCAGCTCCAGATGCAGTCTTGAATTAGAGTCTTCTGACTTTCATACGTTATCCAGCATAATTGCTACCTGATATTGTTAACAAGTAACGCCTCAATTTCTGTTTTTTTTTTTTTTTATGTGCTAGAAGCAACTGTTATTGTTTGGCATGAGGGATTTTTACGTAATAGGGGAGCCAGTCCGTTTTGGAAAGATTGACAGTGAATCTTTTCGCTTAGCAAGTTCCGTACCATACCCGCTATGAGACGTCAGAACCGACCGATCCCTTTCAACCGATCGATCTCTTTCAAGTTGCGAGGCGAGCCCGCGGCAGAGCAAGAATCAAATTTCACTTTCCAACTTCTCACCATGGGCATCCCCGTTAGAGAGCACCGCGACTTTGCGACAACGCCTCCACCGCATTGCGAGGCAGTGCCACACATTTGGTCTCGCTTCGTCGACGCTTTCGTTGATTTCGCCGTCGGGGGCCACGTGCTCGCGGGGCGTGCGAAAGATTCGCCACGCTGGACTCAGCCTGTCCAATCTGGAGCTTTTGACCCTGCCACTGACCAATCAGGATCTTCAAATGTCGACAGAGCCGCAAAACCCGAGATTTTGGAGTCATCTGTGACCAGGGACCGGGAGACGAATTCCGTCAATCAGGCGGATTCCGTCAGTCCAGGAGACACCGACGGGCCGCCTCCGTTAGCGACGGTGCTTCCGGCCGCAGATCGCGTGGTGGCGATCGGCGATATTCACGGCGACATCTCCAAGGCGAGGCAGGCGCTTCGCACGGCAGGGCTGATCGACGGCCAGGATCGCTGGACGGGAAAATCAACGGTTCTGGTGCAGGTTGGGGATCTGCTAGATCGGGGAGGGCAGGAACTAGCCGTTGTCTACCTTTTTGAGAAATTAAGGCGGGAAGCGAGACAGGCTGGAGGCGCGGTGCACGTGTTACTTGGTAACCACGAGACGGGGAATTTCGAGGGCTGGTTTCGTTACTCAACCAGAGAGGGCAGGAGAGATTTTCAGAGATGGGCAGCTTGGGAGAGGCTGGGGGTTGGTTTTCGGGCAGCTTGTGAAGGAGGTAGGGTTTCTCCCGACCCTCTAGCTTCTGTTTCCGAACGTGTGCGGCCGGAGCTTCGTGCACGAATGGCAGCATTATCTCCGGGCAGCCCGCTCCTGCAGCGTTTTTTTGCGGGCAACCCAAGCGTACTTCGGCTGGGCAGTACAGTTTTTGTGCATGGGGGTTTGCTGCCCGAGCACGTGCAGTACGGTCTAGAGCGGATCAACCGGGAGGGGCAGGAATGGATACTTTCACCTGCCCGACGACCGGACGGGCTGCCCGAACGCGGGCCACATTTTTTCCACACGAAAAACGCAGTCGTGTGGGTGCGAGAATACTCCCATACAGACCCTTCGATCTGCGATTGCAGGCTGCTGGAACGGACACTCGAGATGCTTCCAGGCTCGATGCGAATGGTTATGGGCCACACGATTCAGCAGCCGGGCGGGATCAATGCTACTTGTAAAGGGAAGGCTATTAGAGTGGATGTGGGGATGTCGGAGGGGTGCGGAGGGGCAGAAGCGGAGATTTTGGAGATTCGGAAGGATAGAGAGGTGTGGGTGGTGCGGGCAGCAGAAGAAGCTGCTGGGAAGCCTCCTAAAGCGCATGTTCTGGCTGGGACTGAAGTGCCTGCGGATAAGCATGGGTTTTGGGAGAAGCTGAGGGAAGCAATGGGAACAAGAGTGGCGTAAAGGAAAGAAACAGTTGGTTTGCCTGCTGTGCATTGGGGCGTGAGGGCAGCAGAGGAAACAGCTGGGGCAGCAGAGGAGGCACCTAGGCCAGCACAGGAAGCCGTGGGGGGGACTCTGCTAAAGAACTTGTTCTGGTCGGCTCTGCTTGCAGTTCCTGTGGATAAGCATGGGGTTTCGGGAAGCTGGGGGAGGCAATAGGAACAAGTGTGGCACGATGGAGGGAAATGGTTAGCTTGCTGTGCAATTGTGTGGTTGAAGCAGTGGAGGAAGAAGCAAGCAAGCTTGCCGAAGGGATGCATGAAGTGGTTCGGACTTCAGTGCCTTAATGGGTTGTGAAGGAAGCAGTGGGAACATTTTTTGGCGTGATGTGCATGGTGTTCGGTACGGTATAAGTTAGAAAAAGAGACATGTTGTTATCCTGCTGGAGTTGCACATGTATGGGTGATGAAACATTCTGGGCAAACCTACTATTCAGAATGATTCGAGTGTAACTACACTTTGTCGTACAGCTTTCCACACACTCAGCTGTGGCACCCACAAAGCTGTGATACCCACACAAACTGGTTACACTCCATTTCCACTAAAGCCACTTGCACGCTGCCTCCTGTTGCTGCTAGACTGGCTGCTCTGGCTAGGTTGGCTAGCTTGACTAGCTTGACTGGTGGTTCCATTTGTTCCACTCGCACTCCTCGTGCTCCCACTTGCGGTCCCACTCGCTCCTCCTCCTGTCCCACTTGACATAGTAGCTGCCGCATCCCCTCCGTTTCCTCTCAACAAATTCAGCAGCTGTGTCATTGTTGCGAAAAATAGGTCAGATTGGAAATCCGGGTCGAAAAACGAGGTCAGGGATAAACCTCCCCCAGAAGAGCCTCCCGCGCTGTTGGGGGTGCCGCTGCCTAGCTGGATTGGCATGGGGACAGCTGGATCTGATGCTGACGTGGCAGCTTGAACAAGCGTGTTCACGATTTGGCTTTGGATATAGGCAGCAGGAGGCGGGGGGGACAATGGAGGAAGAGAAGGAGAGCGTGGGGAAACAGCGGGGGAGACAGTGCGAGGAAGGGAGGGTGGGATTGTGGGAGCGAGGGAGCTGTTAGATTGGACGGAAACAGTTGCTGCGGGCGAGACAGTGCGTGGTGGGGTCGGCGTTGTGTTTGAAGGGTTTGACGCATTGCAAGAACCTGCAGAGATGCGGAACGGATGAAATGAATGAGGGACGAGAAAACAGAAACCGTCGGTTCCGATGACGAGCAAGGAAGAAAGTGAGTAGAATACGTACTGGCCAGTGTAATCAGCAGAGCGCAGAGGATCAATACTCGCTGGGCAGCACGCGCACTAAGGAAGACTTTTCCAGCCATAGTCGACGAAGTGCTTCTTGAGAAACTCAGAGGGGCGCTGGGGAGGTGCTGCAGGCTTCAGAGGGGTGCTGAGGCCTCTTGGTATCCCTGGGCCTACTTCAAGTTATAAAAAATACCGAGCAATCGGAATGACGCGTTCGTCTGCTGACGCCGATAGAACCTGCACAGCCAGAATGGCAGATAAATATGTTTCCTGACGGCTTGAAAGGGCATGAAAGTGGAAACTGTAGGTTGTTTTTCGGAAACAGGAGGTCAAGGAAGCAGGTCGCTGTCGCTGTCACTGCCTGTCACGAAACGTCAATGATTCTCATGCTAGGGTTACTGCCGGCTGACAGCTACTAAGTCTCCTTGTCGCTTTCTGCGTCTCTTGCGACAGTGCACGCCGGACGGCGAAACCGAGAGCCGAGAATTCACGACGGAGTTCATTGGTGCTGATTTGATGTGCCTGCCGTTTGTTGTCGACCGCTGGAAGACGACGTAAATTCTGTGTTCGCACATTCGACGAAAACCGTCCCCTTGCGACGGCGACAGAGCCCTCCAAAACCCATTTGTTGAATTTGAGCCGTCAGTCACCATCCGAGCCATCAAGAGAATGACATTCCAAAATTTCAGGCCGTGCCTTGGAATTATCGACAACGGACAGTCCAGCCTCCTAGCACAACTGCTCAGGTTCAGGCTGCTTGTCACGTCTTGAAGTCGCCGAGAGACGTTGACTGTCGCAGAACAGACAGCAAATTCCGTTTGATTCATCACAACTATTATGCAGCTTCTTCTAGCATGATCGCGACGCGCAGTGTGACGAGCACCAGCAAACAGAGTCGTAGAGAACTAGGATGTGACAGGAGCCATGGAAGGGTGATGCGGTTCGGATCATGGTGTTTGCTTTGCAGTGCCATGCCATGCCTTGACGCAGTACGGGCTTCGGCACCAGTAATTTGGCTGTCTTGGCTCATGCATGCTCGCTATCACTTCACGTGCCACAGTTCGGTTTGTTACGTTGCATTGCGTTCGAAAACGGCACCGAGGGGAACACTTCTGTTTTCTCAAGGCAGGAGAAGGCAGGAGAGGAGCATCACAATCCCTGAATACAGCTCGGTTTACTTTATTAGTTACCAGTAACCACACCATTAGGTATTTTCTTACTCCTCGTCCTACAGTTCTTGACAACTGCAGAGAAACTGAGAAAGCATGCTGTAATCTCATAGATTTGTAGCATCCTCAAAAGCAAATCTATTGGACGAAGGCAATCCACTATGTTCAGAACTTTTGCACAAAGAATGAAGCGCGTGTTCAGCAGCCTTATAATGCATTTTCTTTCTGAGCACGACTCCTCCTGCTGGCCAGGCTACTCAAACTCGCCCTGCTGGCTCTACTGTGCCTGCTATACTCACTAGCTCTTACACCCGCACTTACACCACCAGAAACTGAATTACCCCCCACAACCACAACACCTCCACCAGCACCACCACCATTCGCCAAGATGTTCCCGATCTGAGGCAGATTCACATTGCCAAAACGAACACCAGGCATGCTAACCAGCCCGCTCAATGTTGGATCATTCAGCAAGACCGCTATCAGCTCTAGTGCAAGCTGATAAACAGCTTCTGCGGAGGTGGGGGTGGTGGAGGTGGAAGAGGTGGTGGAGGTGGCAGGAATGCTGGATGAGGGAGTGTTAGGAGGTGTGGACGTTGTAGCAATTCCGTTGTTCAAGACGCGGCGATGCTGTTGTTGGTAACCTTGTTGTGCAGTTTCAGCGACGGAATCAAATGAACCGCTGGTTTTCCAGCCTGAAACATTTGACACTGCATAGCAAAGATGGAAAAAGGGGTTGCGGAGAAGTGAGACAACGGCCTATGAGACAGGTTAACGCTGGTGTAACAGCCAAGAGGAGGGAAATATTAGAAGGGGATAAGAGATGAGTGAATTGGAAGGAGAAGAGTGAATCGGAAAGAAGAGGGACCAAAAACAATTGAGGAGAGTCCCATACCTGAAAGCAGGATCAGAAGGCAGCAGATAAAGAGGCGCATCAGCAACGCCATGGCCACGTGAGCACTTTAGGAACTTAAGTCAGTTTCGTCAATTGCTCTCTGAATTGCAAGAGCTGTACAATGCAGTAGCAAACCCGGAGAATATACGGTAGAAAATGTGAAAGACGCATGTGTGTCTCTTCTACCGAGCACATTTATATGAAACAACAACACAGCAACATGAGCATCTGGGAGTATGTTTGTCCTTTCCAGAGCCCACCTGCACTGGTTCCCACGAACTGTGACAGACACTGACAGGTGGGTGAAGGGCCAAACCTTTCCACATCCTCATACGCTTTCGCATCTGCCCCCATCCACATCCACATCGGAAGTGTCCACACCGCACGATTCAAAACGACATATTCGCGCATCTGTCCCGTCAACAGTCGCACCTAAGCCGCCGGCGCTCCATGGTTGAAAAAAAAAAAACCCGAAGGCGCAGGAAGGATAGCTTCCATGGTGGGAGGGTCGTGCTCTGAAAAAACGCAGCTTCCGGATCCCGACGCTATGACTGGCAGGCTCGGATCCATCGTCGTGCTTTGCACGCGTTACAAGCAGACGATGGTCCTTGAACAAGTGGCACTATTAGTTTCGAGCTGGAAAGTGACATTCCGACAGTGACCCAAATTTAATCGGTCGCTACGAGGCGTGGCAGACACATGGCAGACGTCGTATCGAGAAAATCAACCCTAATCGTACGCTTCGCATGTCTCTAATCCCAACGACGATGCCAAGAGCCTCCATCAGGTCCCTACTCTCACCGTGCTTTCTGGCTGTTGATCTGTTACTACAGGTCAGTGATGTGACCAGCCTTGGTTAGGGCGTGTGTCTTTTGAATTTTAGGCCTAAGTTCATGTTTTAAACTCGAATTTTTACGTTCGAACTGAGATTGACCTGCACTCGAGAATCTCAATGTTTGGGCCCGAATCGCGAATGCCCAACTCACAAAAACACATGGCACACCAAAGTTCGAGCCTCAAGGTTCAACTTTATACACTGACTTTGGAGTCGCGTTCAGCTTTCGTAGGTTACCCGGCTCGCAAGCCTAGAAAGCGCGCCACGTATGACTCGGGCGACGAGATAAGACGAGGGCTACAAATAGCACGAAGTGCTTTGCGACTGCTCGTAATATCGACAGGCATGCCCACCAGGACACACGATTGACCTATCGTGCATCCAACAAATTCGTACGTGAGTTCGACCCAGGTTTAGTGTCCCTTTACAACCCCACCATCAGAGATAGGACACACGATTCTTGCGAAGAGACACAAACGAAAATCGCGAATCAGGTTACCAACAAAAGCTTGACCTAATTTTTGAACCTCTACACCAAAAGACACGCGCCCTTATGGCTGCTGGAGGTTTGAGCATGACCACTCTGTATCGTGAAAAACCACCCGAAATCCATACTCGCATTCAGCTCAGTCAGACTTCATTACAAAATCTACTACGAGACCATGAATGCAAAATTATCTCCAATTCCAACTAGATCGAAAGAAAACTAACCAGCCGTAATATAGAAGGGAATGCTAAATGCTACAAGACATAAGTTAATAAATTTAGCAATGCTATTGCCAATCTGGGCAAAAATCCCTTCCAAATTGTCAAAACTTCTAACTATGCCACTCTTGTCAAAATCATATTGTTAGCCAGAAGCCCATATCCTCTACCCCTAGTCCGCAACATCACAACCCAACACATTGCTCTATGCAGTAGAGTATTTCCTGTCTTCCGTAGCTAAAAGCGAATAGCAGCGGATCAAGCGATGCAACACCAATGAACGCAATCTTTGTCAGCATGTATAGGGCACCACACCCGTCTCCTGCCTCGACATCAGCTCCTCCTCGCTCCTCTTCAACGTTGTGCATGTTGGATGGTCATCAGCTGCTCCTAGGCTGGCAGCATCCCTAGGGCAGCTTCAATGTCATGCATGTGGATGGTCATCAATTGTTCCTCACAGCAACAATCAAGGGGCAGCCACAGGTCCAGGTGGTCCCGGGCATCCAGCAGCAGCGGCAGATTATGGAGGCAGCATCCCCAGAGCAGCTTCAATGTCATGCATGTGGATGGTCATCAGCTCTTCCTCACAGCAGCAGTCCAGAGGCAGCCGCAGGTCCAGATGGTCCCGGGCATCCAGCAGCACCGGTACTGCCATGCCTCCATTCCTCTCCCTGCGCTGCTTCGCTGTCGTGTGCGCTATGATTGCCTCTGCCAACGCCTCTTCCGAGCACGAGGAGTGGAGCCTGGAGGGGTTTGGGAGGGCGCAAAAGGGCGGAAAGGGGGGTGGGAAGGGGTGGAAAGGGGTGAGATGAATAACCTGTGCATCCAGCAGCACCGGCACTGCCATGCCTCCGTTCCTCTCCTTGCGCTGCTTCGCTGTCGTGTGCGCTACGATTGCCTCTGCCAACACCTCTTCCAAGCACGAGGAGTGGAGCCTGGAGGGGTTTGGGATGGCGCGAATGGGCGGAAAGGGGGGTGGAAAGGGGTGGAAAGGGGTGAGATGAATAACCTGTGCATCCAAGCAGCACCGGCACTGCCATGCCTCCATTCCTCTCCCTGTGCTGCTTAGGTGTTGTGTGCGCTATGATTGCCTCTGCCAACGCCTCCTCTGCACATGACGGGTGGAGCCTGTGGGGCAGGGGGAGGTGATGGAGAGGGTGAAAAGTGGTAGAAACAGGTGAACAGTGTGGTGAAAAGGGGTGAAAAGGGGTGAAAGAAAGAAGCCATCGCCTCTGCCTCCGTTCCTCTCCTGCGCTGCTTCGCTGTCATGTGTTCCATTATTGCCTCTGCACATGAGGGTTTGAATCTGGTGGAGGAGAGGGTTTTGAGGGCTTGAGTCTGGGGGAGGAGAGGGGGAACGCGGGGTTCGGGGAAACAAGGGGGGCTTGGGGTAGTGGGAGAGAGAGTAGCACTTTCGTTCATTCAGCAGCACACAGCAGAGATGTATCTGTACCACTCAGAATCTCAGATGGACTCACCTGAATCCAGTAAGCGGAGATATGTCCATGTCATCTCCACCTTCACTCCCCTCCTTGCTCCCACTCCCACTGCCGATGCCACTCCCACTGCCGACGCCACTCCCACTGCCGATGCCACTCCCACTGCCGATGCCACTCCCACTGCCGATGCCACTCCCACTGCCGATGCCACTCCCACTGCCGATGCCACTCCCACTG
The DNA here is from genome assembly GCA_947470075.1 of Closterium sp. Yama58-4. Taxonomy (NCBI): domain Eukaryota; kingdom Viridiplantae; phylum Streptophyta; class Zygnematophyceae; order Desmidiales; family Closteriaceae; genus Closterium; species Closterium sp. Yama58-4. Next base: position 643,981 of record CANIUD010000759.1, on the reverse strand, counting down.
CCGATGCCACTCCCACTGCCGACGCCACTCCCACCCCCACCCCCACCTCCATCCCCCATGCCACTGCTTCCATGCGCATAATCCCCTCCTCTTCCACCCGCCTCCACTCCAACCAGCTGCTTCTTGGGACCGACAGCAACACAGGATAAGCTCATTTCGCCTCCTCCCGTCGACCCATCACCGCCGCGCCTGATGCCAGAATCCAAAGCAGCACAGCTGCCGCCGTTACCACAGTGGCCATGCTCCTTGCAGTCGCATGCAGTGCTCCTGCTGATACCCAGACTACTGCACTCCTCGCTCTGCCCCCTCCCCTCCTTTTCATCCACCCCTTCTTCCTCCTGCTGCTTTCCCTGCGGTGTCACCTCCTCCTTCCTTTGCTCCTCCCCTCGCTCCCTCACTACTTGATGCGCTTGCTCCATCTGCCCCCCAAGCAAACCCCCCTTCTCCTCAATCTGCTTCTCCTCAATCTGCTTCTCCTCAATCTGCTTCTCCTCAATCTGCTTCTCCTCAATCTGCTTCTCCTCAATCTGCTTCTCCTCAATCTGCTTCTCCTCAATCTGCTTCTCCTCCATCTGCTTCTCCTCCACTTGTTGCGAACTCTTAAAACACGTCCTCTCCACATTACCCCACCTCCCTGGCTCAACGCTCTCACCACCCCTGCTAACCTGCTCCTCCCTCTGACCATCCCATTTCCCCTGCTCCCCCTTCTGACCGTACCCCATTTTCAGCAGCATCACCCTTGCAATCTCCTTCGGGCTCAAATCATCAAAAGTAAAACACTTAGTAACCCGCCTCTTAAACCCCTCATTAGCCTCAAAAACCCGCTGCATCGGCTCAGCATACCCCGCAAAAATCACCACCAGTTTCCCCGAATCCATCACAGTCATAATCTCCTCCAAAGCCTCTATTCCATAGTCTTTCTCTTCACTCCTCTGACACGGCATGAGCCTATAAGCCTCGTCCACAAACAGTATCCCTCCCTCTGCTTCCTCAATCTTTCTCCTAGTTTTCGGACCCGTATGCCCCACATATTCCCCAACTAGGTCCGTTCTCTGCACCTCCACTACCTTATTCAAGGGTAAAACACCCACCAGCGCCAGCATACGAGCAAGCACCCGCGCCACGGTTGTTTTTCCGGTGCCCGGGCTGCCCAGAAAAGCCATGTGTGGGGCGCGGCGGGGAGGCACGGGCAGCCCAAGTGCCCGGCGCCTTTGGTCTAGCAGGAGACCCTTTCCCCATGTCCTTAGCTGCTGCTTTAACGAGTGGAGGCCTACTAACGAGGATAGCTCCTTTTCAAGCTGATCCATTACTAGCTTTGCTCCGTGCACGGCCAATTCAGCCTGTAACGAGTGGGAAGAGCATACGGAAGAAAAGAGATAACAAAATGTTGCTGAGAAACGTTGCAACTGCCCAGAGAAACGTTTCGGACCATCCTGTATGTTGGTTGTCTAATGCAAAAACGTTATCCAAGCCAACCCACCATACCTGCAGCCTCGTTCGCCTGCTGATGTGTCGCTGCAGCAGCGCCTGCACCTCCCGACACACAGCGCACCGCGTGGCTCGACTTGGAAGCAGCGCCATGGGCGTGTTGCCGTCCTGCAGAGGGGGGAGGACACGAGGAGACGAGACATGAGGGGAAGACACGTGAGGGATCGAGATGGGAGCACATCGCCTGCACCTCCCTGCACACAGCGCACTGCATAGCCTTGCTTGGATTGGAAGCAGTGTCATGGGCGTGTTGCCGTCCTGATGGCATGAGGAGGAGGGATGGGAAATGATGAATGAAGGAAATTCAACCCATCAAGTGCAAATTAGAATACAGGGTCAGCCCATCACGTTAGAAGAAGTGTACATTCTCAACCCATCAAGTTTTGAGACGTTCTAAAACACACAGCACCGCATGCCAACTCGTCACCTTACCAGCACACCACCACACGCCACATCTTTCCTTGCATCACCCCCTCTGTACCTCACTGCATCGTACCTTATCCAGCGTACTCACCTTATCCACTGCACATGGGTCTGCATTGGCTTCTAGCAGCACTGCCACAGCCGCCACGACACCCACACCACACTCCCTGCTGCCATCACCCTTCACTGCACCAGCAGCAACAGCACCACCACTAGCACCACCAGCGGCAGAAGAAGCAGCAGCAGCAGGCAGAGAATCAAAACAGGCGGGTGACGCTGGTGTGGGTGGCGGGCAGGTGGGGAAGGCAGAACCATAGGCGCCCGGGGAAAGCAGTCGAGGGGAGAGGGGCTGGGGGGAAAGCAGTCGAGGGGAGAGGGGCTGGGGGGAGAGCGGACGAGGGGAGCAGGGGGAGAGTGGACGGGGGGAGAGTTCCCCAGGGGAGAGTGGTTTGGGGGAGAGTTCCCCTGGGGAGTGGAGCAGTGGAGATGGTTTAGAAGGAGAGATTGCTGGGCCTGCTTGATGCGTCAGGTGCTGCTGCTGCTGCTGCTGCTGCTGCTGCTGCTGTGCTGGCCGCTTCTGCTGCTTCTGTGATCCATGTGCCGATTCAGGTGGTTCTGCTGCTGACCCAGGTATCACTTCAGGTGCTGAATTCGCTGTTGCTGCTGGCTTGCTTGGTGGATGGGCGGTAATGCTGCTGTTGGCGGTGCTGCCAGTGTCGTTGCTAGTGTTGCTGCTAGTGGCTTGCACAGCAGCCCACACGGCGAGATGGAGAGGCGTCATGCCGTTCTGAAGAAAGAGGAAGCAAATGCGGAAGGGGGGGGGGCGAAGGGCGAAGGGGATAGGGAGATGGAAGGAAAGGATTTGATTGAACAGGAAACTGGGCGCGGGGAGACGAAGACTACCATAGACACATGAGTTTTCCAATCAATAATGCAGCAAGGGTTAGGGCATGGAAAGGGTGACATGAAGGGTGAGGTGAGGAGGGATGGGGAGGGCAGGCGGAGAGGCGGCCTTATTGTTGCAGCAACGTCCGCCCGTGCGCCTGCTCGTATTGGCGAGCGAATGGCGTCCGCGTTGCAACAAGCTGATTGCTGAGAATTCTAGTAAACCAGGGAGCGGAGAGAGAGAGAGCTTACTGTGGCAGCAACGTCCGCCCGTGCGCCTGCTCGTATCAGCAGCCGAATGGCGTCCGCGTTGCTGCTCTTGGCCGCCACGTGGATTGGGGTCTCGCCGAACTGACGAAAGGGAGGGGAAAGAAAAGCGAGGACAGAAAGGGGTTTGGGGCAACGGAAAAGGGGAAATTGGGAAGGCGGGGAAGGTGGAAGGGAGGCTGTTGAATGGCGTGCGCTTTGACGCTCTTTGCCGTAAAGCTCAACCTCAACAACTAGTCTCACCATGTTCCGCGCTTCAACGTCTGCCTTCACTTCCGCCGCGCCGCGCTGCTCCCTCCAGTCCAGGAGAAAGCGGAGAGCCTCGAGCTGCCCCTCCGCCACGGCGAGATGGAGAGGCGTCTGACACACCTGGGTGAAGAGGAGTGGATTGAGGTGGAGAGGAGTGGAGAGGAATGGCGACGGGAGAGCGTGATATGGGTTAAGCGTCACATGGGGGAGGCGTGACGTCGATAGGGCGTTAGGTGGGGAGGGCGAGAGGTGGGGAGGGCGAGAGGTGGGGAGGGCGAGAGGTGGGGAGGACGAGAGGTGGGGAGGGTGAGACACTGGGACTTGACAGGATTGAACGTGCGCAGTGAGGCTCTCTGATGGATCATTGCAGGTCACCGCAGCTTCCTTCCTTCAGCTCACCGGCAGTTGCTTCTCGTTGATAGCAGCACGGCTGACAGCCAGCGACTTTTCAGAAAGGGACTATTCAGGCACCTCAAATGTTGTTCGTTCCGCTCACCGGCAGTTGCCTCTCGTTGATAGCACCAGGTCTGACAGCTAGCGCATCCCGCAGCGCCTCGACGTCCCCCTCCCGAGCTGCCACGTGCGCCGATCTCCGCTTCTTGCTCCGCACTGGAACCGTGGATACCGGCGCCGCCGCCTGGCCTTTCTCCGATCCTTCCGCCAGTCTCTCCGCCGTCCGCGCCTCCCCGTTCTCCTCCCCCGTTACGCCATCAGCCTTTCCGCCGGCTCCCCCTCCACTGGCGGAACGGTCGACCGCAGCTTCTCCCCAGTCCAGTCTCCGCCTTGCCGCGGCGCAGCACCGCCGACCAGCTCTCCCCCTCCCCGCATCTCCCCCGTCTCTCATTCCCGGTTCCCCTTCCCCCGAGCCTAACACACTGCAACAATCGCAAGAAGACGAAGGGGCTGGCGCTTCAAACGAAGCACGCGGTAACGAGGACAATGGAATGCTGCTTGTTCCCGTGCAAGGGCTCTCGATATCAGGGACCACCGAAATCTGCGGCACTACTTGCGGTGGAGAAGAGACTTGAGAGACATGGCCTGCTGGACCGGATTGACCAGTTTGAATGGCTTGACCGTCTTGACCGTCTTGACCGTCTTGACCAGTTTGAATGGCTTGACCGTCTTGACCGTCCGACTGCGACGACTGCGACGACTGCGACGGCTGCGACGACCCGTCAACGGACTCTACTACGACGAACGACGAACTTGCTGAGATCTGAGAAACTCCTTTTGATTGGTCGCTGTGGTTGTTACCAGGCACCTGAGGTTCTGTAACGTGGCGCGGCTCAACGAACGAGTCGCCATTTTCGTCAGCTGTCGTGATCGCTTCGCGAATTTCTTCGCTAAGCGTTTCGCACTTGGCTGGGGAAGAGCGAGACCTGGAGAATCCGAGGGTGGTGGTGACGGCAGGGCCTAGTTCAACGGGCGGCGGAAGATACGGGCCGTATCTAGCAGAAACGGCGGGACCGAAGGGAGCGGGTGACGGAATGATCTCGGCTGCTGGTGAACTGAGAGAAGGCGATAACGGATGGTTCAGATTGGAGAGCGCTGGCGAAATGGCGAATCTGAATGAACCAGAATCGGCTGAGTCGGGAGAGGAGGATGGTCGTTGCTGCTGCGACTCTGGAGTTTCATGTTGAGAGCTGTCGTCGTGTGCAGATTCGGAGTCTGATGCGTGCGAGAGAAATGAATCAAACGAGGTGCGAACGGAGTCCGTGGACGGGAAAACAAAATCTGTTGAAGCGGCAACGGAATTCGTCAAGGCCCGAACGGGAATTTTGACAGTGTGAACGACATCCGTCGAGGAAGCAGGAAGTGAATTTAGGGAGGTGGTGGAGAGCTGAGGAAGCGAGGCTGTGCGGGAATCGGAATGAGGAACGCTGGTGGGTGGTGCTGTATTGCCATGGGCAGTTGTGTGTCTCCTTGGTTGTGCTGATTCTCGCGGTGCTGCTGCTCCTCCTACTGAACTTCCTGGGTTGAAATCGAATATCGTCTCTAGAGTCTGCTCCTTAGTCAGAGCGCCTCTCCTATCCGCTACGATGAACATTCTCCTAGGAGTACCTATTCTTACTAAAAAGTGGAACAACCCTTCTGTTATTCGCGCTACGCCAGCATGCTACTTCTCCGAACACGAACCGCTACAATAGCAGAATTACGAAAGATTCTCGAACAAAATGGCTAATAAAACAGCAAACCGAGAGACACGGGAGATACGAGACAAACACATCTTGCAGGCGGACATACTATTTTTTAGAATGTTGATTTTTCCAGGTGATATCAGGCTACAAAGAAATGACGATTTGAGAGGGACAAGGCAAGCATTGAGGAATGCTGAAGTCCGAATGGAATTGGGGAAGGCGACTCTTGTAGAGAACGTCACGGAGACTGGACGAGTTGCGAAGGCTAGGCGCGAAGTCCAGATCGTAATTGACGGCTAGGCATCCAAGATCGACGGTCCACTTTTGTCGCGAATGATTGTTGCGGGACTAGGTGGGCTGCAGCGAAAAGTATGTCAAGTTGCGACTGTTTGCCGACGCTCGCGGTTGTCGAGAATGAACTTTGTTCGCTCTAGCGACGAGGCACTACCTTCATGTCCCCCAACCCACCACACGTAACTTCGCCAAGCCGTCAGTGTACTGCGCTCCTGTCAGGCCCCCCGTCAACACGGCTTGCCAAGACGCGACGCGTTCGAGAGGTTTCCCGACTGGAAAATTTTCCTCCCTTGAATCAAGTTTGGCGCGGAAATTCTGGAGCCTCATGTTCTCCCGCAAACCCCAGGGAAATGTCAGAGAGAGAGCTTGTCCCATACGGCGCGGCAAAACCAAGCCTCGAACTTCAGTGAGCTGATATGACAATACATCCATGGCCATGGCGGAGAGCTTTAACTACGTCAATGTGCAGCAATTTCTGTCCTGATGCAGACATTGAGACACTTATACGACGCGCGGCTTTAAGCTCTACACAATGGTGTATTTTAAGTGTTCATTACGGGAACCTAAAACACCATTTATATGAGTTCCAGGCAGTCGTCAGTGTTTCAAGCATCATCAACGCCTACTATTGCACATGACTTCAAACAAGTATCTAAGCTTCCTAATGGATATCATCGCGCATTACCTTTGGTTTTGTCATCAGCTCGCGCTACTCTCAAGGCCGACTTTCTCTATGGTTCACCAATCTCCGTGGTTTCTACCCAGCTTGACTGCCTGGCGTTCCCTATGGTTCTGGCGCTGCCCTCGGGCCTGGACCTGCAGCGTTTCAGTTTCAAACATATGAAGTACAAACAGTCTGCTTCAGCGTCAGATGTGCTCAGTCCGGCTTGTTGTTCAGCCTCCAACGGGCTGTCAAGCTTCTCTCATCATCGCACCATGGGGAAAGGTCGCAGCAACAAGACTGGCAAGAAGACTCTTGATACTGACAAGGAGGGTGATATGGCCAATGTACCTGCTGTGCCTGTGAAGGATGCTGCCGATAATGGTCGTACGCCGGCTTCTTCTTCGGCGCCTGCGGTGCTCGGTCCCTTCGAAGACTTGCTGGACTTACAGATCAAGGCTGACATTCCCGCTGGACAAGACGGCGATGGTGCTGCCGGGGTCGCTGGTGCTGCTGCTAAGGAGGACGGAAAGGTGGCCGCTGATGGTGAGGCTGATGCGGATGCTGCCGCGCAGGAGGATGAGGATGCTGCGTCTGACCAGGCTCCTGATGACGACGACGATGGTTACCTGAGTGACGACTCCGATGAACATCTGGAACCGACTTCGCTTGGCAGCATTATCGATTTGAAACGCTTCTCGCTAACCTTGCTGGTGCCGTTTAACAGGAAGCCCGAAGTCAAGCGCACTGCTGTAACTGTGGCTGCCTTGCTGGATGATTGGAAGGATCAGCTGTCGCCGGACGTGCTGCAGACGACAACTTATCAGGAGCTTACTGTGACTTATTTCTCTGGCGTGCGTTATGGTCGCCTTCAAGTTACCTTCAACCACGTCCGCGATGCGAATTTTGTTTGGAGCCAGGTCGTCAGGCACGAGTGTGTGAACGGCGACGTGGTCGACTTTACCTGGCAGCATCCGGAGGACGCGCGTTTTCTTCGTGAGCGTCTGCTGAACCCGACGGCGAAGGAGGTTGTTGTCAAGGGAGTCCCTGCGGACATTACTGCTGAGCTGATACGTCACCTGCTGGTGGTGTCGACGCTGGTTAAGCGTGGTCGGAGCGCTTTCGCCAGCGGCTTTGGTTTTCACCGGACCGTTGATCCGGTCACTGGGTTAGACACCGATCGGATCCGTGGCCTTTTTGTACCTCATGTCGACGATGGGTATCGCTGGAGGTACTTCGTGGAGGACCCGTCGACTGGCAGGTGCTACCTGCTTCATTACCCGTCGCTTACCTGCGAGCTCTGCAGTGGCCAGCACATGACCCGCTACCACGACCACTATGTCACCCCGAGACAGGAGAATTTCACCAACTGGAACCTGACGGTCAAAAAGGTTCATGACATGAACGGTATAAGCAGGAAGCCTCTTCCTCCTCGGTTTTCGCTTTCGTTACCTTCGATTTCTGCTCCGCTCGTACCGTGCCTTCAGAGCCGTACTGACGACTGTCTCCTCACCTCCTCTCGCAGCGGCTTCCCTGAAAGCCACAGCGCCCCTGACGCGCATTCTGAAAGACCCCGCAGTCATACTCACCTCTACTGGAGGTGTGCGGGAGGAGTGGGTGTGCGTACAGACTGTCTGCGAGAAGGCCCAAGGGAATCGTTTCGAGCAGGCGGCGGCTCATGTGGCCTCTGCCAGGCACAAGGGAGGGCTGAAGTCAGAAGGTGCTGCAACGCGCGCCAGCATGCACTCGCAGAAGATGGCTGCTTTCAAAAAGGAGTTCATGGCTGTGCCGGCAAAGAAGTGAACAGCGGCTTAGCGGATGTGACGCCGTTGTGGTTGTTCGGTGCATGTTGTGTAGTTGGTGCCTGTTTCTCCTTCGCTGTAGCAGGATGCATCGTCGCAATAAAGATCAATCGCCCGTGGATGCTGTGGGGCTCAAAGAGGGTGGTTAATGGATAAACGCAACAGCTTAACCTTTCTCGAGCTCAACATCAATGGGCTCGGTAGATGCGGGAAACAGGAGAGATGCGGAAAGTGGATCAGAAAGGCAGCACACATAGTGGTACTCACTGACACACGTGTTTCACAGGATCATAACTTCTGGACGCAAATCCGGTCGGAAGCTCAGGCGGTAGTTGGCCCGTCACAGAGAGCCGGGAGGGTGGCGGTCTTAAGTTTCCTGCCAGGCATGCGGTTCACAGATGTGGTTACACATGAGTCCGGCAGGCTCATCAGTCTAATGCTTGCATGGCGCGATCTGACCTGCAGGGTGGTGGCTGTATACTTACCGGCGCAGGCACCCGCTAGGGGGGTTTTCTTTCGCGACGTACTAACGCCTTTTGTACAGAACTTGAGCGCCTCCCCGTATACCATTCTTCTTGGCGACCTGAACATCGTTGCGGACCCTGTGCTTGACAAGTCTTCGAAGTTGGGTACACCGGCGGAAAACCAGAGGCTCCTGCAGATCTGCTCGAGATGGGATATGCAAGACGCTTTCCGGTGCCTCCACCCGACCCGGAAGGAGTACACCTTCTTCTCAAGGTCTGCAAAAACAAGCACACGGATTGACAGGGTGTTAGTTTCACATTCTCTTCTCAACTGCGTTACAGAGGCGAAGCATAGAATGGTCCCATACGGATTAACAGACCACTGGTTTGCGGTGTCGGTGTCGCTCAAGGCTGCATCGGCAGATGACCACGGACCAGGGTTGTGGAGGCTTCAAGCACCTCATGCCGGGGGCGAGGGTGTCCGGAACATCATATCGGCGGTCTTGGCTTCTCAGGCGAATTGTCCGGATCAGGGCCTGGAGAGATTGGTGACGTGTCTGCGGGCAAGCATGAGGGCGCATGTAGCAGAAGAGAGGAAACGGGTTAAGGCGACCATGGTACACTTGGAGCAGAAGGTGGAAGAGCTAAGATGGAAAGTGATGTCTGACCGTTCGTCGCAGGCGTTGTACGAGGAGCTGGTACGGTGTGAGGTGGCTCTGAAGCTCTACCAAGACAGCAACAAGGAGCGGTTGCAAGTTCTGACGGGGATGATGCTGGAGCTGGCGGGTGAGACTCCATCGGGCTTCCTGTCCGGTTTGGTCAAGTCCAGAAAAGCGAAAACTGAGATTGCGGAGCTCACCTTCAAGGGGGTGTTGAGGAAAGGAGCGAGCGAGGTGCTGCAAGCGGCCTCTGAGCATTTCCGTGAGGCCTACGCGTTGTCGCCGACGTCCTCGCCTGTGGAGCCGTGGCCGATTGAAGAGGGACGAACGCTGCAGGAGTGTGATCGCCGGCAGCTGGACAGCGAATGGTCAGAACAGGAGGTGAAAGTGGCGTTGAAAGGCTTACCGGCGGGGAAAGCCCCGGGGCAGGACGGCTTGCCGAAAGAGTTTTTCGAAAGGAATTGGGAGCTGCTGGGTCCGGCGGTGATGAAGGAAGTCAGGACCTTTGAGTCAACGGGTGTGCTTTCGGAATCCTTTACGACGGCGGTTACGATCCTTCTGCACAAGAAAGGCGACAGGGGGGATTTGGGGAATTATCGACCGATCACATTACTGAGCTTCTTCTACAAACTGCTAGCGAAGGTGTTGGCGAATAGAATCAAGGTGGTCTTACCGAAAGTGATCTCCGGTAACCAGTTCGGCTTCCTTCCGGGGAGGAGTCTCGCTGATGCTGTCTCGCTGGTAGCGGATGCGATTGACGCTGCGGAGCAGGAAGACGAGGACTGGCTGCTGTTGTTGGTTGATTTTCAGAAAGCTTATGACTCGGTATCGCGGGACTACCTTTTCACGACACTGGGCAACGTGGGCTTTTCGGAGAAGTTCACGAGATGGGTGAAGGGTCTTCACGATGGAGCGGCGACCAGAGTGCTGTTGAACGGCTGGATCGGGGAACGGGTGGAGATGGACAAAGGTGTTCGGCAGGGTTGCCCGCTCGCCCCATACCTCTTCCTCTGCGCGGTTGAGCCATTCTGCCAGGAAATAGAACGGAGGAAACTGGGGGTCAGGAAGAGGGGGGTGAAAGGGAGCTTGGACTACATTGGTTATGCAGACGACACGACGCTGGTCCTGAAGGGCAAGGAACAGGTGGTAGTGGCTGAGAAACTGTTGGGGGAGTTCGCGGAGATCTCAGGGCTGAAGGTGAACCGGGATAAGACGACACTGATGCCGCTCGGTAAAAACCTAAGGAGGCTGCAGCCGATAACGTCGTCCTTCAAGTGGGCGGAGAAGAACGCGTCTAAAAGGCTGCTCGGAATCTGGATCACCTCTGGTGGCTCGCCGGGACCTGCATGGGACAAGGCCTTTGAAAAAGTTAGCGCGGTGCTGAGCTGCTGGGAGAGCAAGCACCTCAAAACATCAGCGCGAGTTACAATCATAAACTGTTATGTGATGCCGATCCTGCTCTTCCAGGCGCAGATTTACGCCCCACTGTACGATGTATGGACCAAAGTGAAGAGGCTGTGCCACAATTTCATCTCGGGAGGGAAGGCGCTCCTCGACAAACACTTCACACTATGGAGCTACGAACTGTCCTGCAGAGAACGGAAAGAGGGGGGCCTGGGAGTGATTGACTTGAGGCACCGGATTGACAGCATGGTGATCCAAGGTCTGGGGAAAGCCCTGGCGGAGCAGGAGCCACTTCGGAACTGGTTGTGGGAGAGGGCGGCGGCTTTTCCCCTCGGCTTGGCCACGGTTTACGCGCATCCTTCGATCCTGAAGACCTGGCTGGGGGGTGGCACGAGGTGGAAAGCCACTATTAAAACGCTGTGGGACTCGAAACTGGTGGTCATAGGGGACTCGGCTCACAGGTGGGACGCGGAGGGGGAGCAGTTATTGTTCAATCGAAATATCTTCTTCAGGGGCAGATCACCTTTCGGTAATCAGGCGGGCTCGCTCTGTCTGAAGGACGTCCGTCTGGGGGATCTGGTGGTGATGGGAGGGGATGGCAGCAGATCTCGTAAGAGCGAGGAGGTTTTGGAGAGGGAACTGGGAGGGGTGGAGCAGAGGAAGTGGGCCCTGAAGGCGTGGGATGCGACACCACAGAGTTGGAAGGATCTGGTACTCAAGCAACTATCGGTGGAGGAGGTTTTCAGGGAATCGAGGCTGGTCCGCTCTTCGTCTTACCGCCCAGGAGAGTTCTTTTACTACCAGCTGCAGTATGTGAGCAATGGCGAACTTTACGGTCGGAGAGTGACGGTGGACAAGAAAGGGAACATAGGCGAGGTGGAATATGCTAGCGTGGTAACAGTGGATTTCCGGCGCGTTTCACCCATGGCAGTCATCGATGGGAGGGCTCGCGGCCTACTCGGCGCTCCGAGAACGCGACTGCTCTGTTCCACAATCTGTGAGAGAGGCGAGCGGGCTGATCTAAAGAAGTTGAGGAAGGCGATGAAACCCTCAGTGACGCAGCCGAAGCAGCAGCTGAAGTGGGAAGAGGAGATGGGGAGGAAGATCGATTGGGGGAAGGCCATCACGGTCCGTGACTCGCTGGCAACCCCATGCAGAGCACGGGAGGTGATACTGAGGGTGCACAGTAACAACCTCCAGGTGGGAGAGCGGCTCCCTTTCTTGGGCGCGAGGGCGAAATGCACGCACTGTGGCGGAGTGGAATCGCAGGATCACTGTCTTTTCAGCTGCCCGGTGATCCAACCCGTGGTGGAGGTGATGAAGGATGTGGTTCGGTGTATGAATCCGGGCAGGGACATGCGTTCGCTCCGGGACATGCTCTTCCAAAAGAGTGGCACATCGTCTGGCTTTCCTGAGGCAGCAATCATATCCATCACAGCGCACCAAGTTTGGCTGGAAAGGTGCAACGCGGTTTTCCGAGGGAGCCGTTTCCAGCCAAAGAGAGCTTTGAGGCGCATGGCAGTTGGCTTCACGAGGCACGTGAAGGTCTACAACAGAGCGCGGAAGAAATCGGCTGGCAGGATTGCTTCGAAAAGGACGGGTGACTGGAGCCACTTGAATGCTGACGAGGCAAGTGCTATGTGTAGGCTATACGAGACAGAGGCCTCGATGACGTGGAGAGTTGGTTTCAAGAAGATCTGGGAAGATAGCGGTGTAGCGTTCCAGCCTCCGTAAAGGGATAAGGGGGGCTCTGGTTACTAGGATGCTTGTAACCTCTCCCTGCCCTCCTAGCAACAGTTACGACTGCGGATGTATGTATGCTGATTGTGTACCTATATCCACCCAAAAAAAAAAAAAAAAAAAAAAAAGAGGTTTCCCGCCAAAAAACTAAACCACCAAAACGGCCAGCTCAGCAAAGTCAACGGTGTGCAAGTATTCGAAGGCGCAGCCCACTACAGAATTAGGGTGCATTCCTATGGCGGGTCTGACATCAGGTCATCCGCCCTTAGTCTCTGATTTGTCTCTTCTCAATGTTGATTTGCCCCTATTTTGAACCACTTCGGGTCTTCCGAGCTTCTAAGGACGGATGACCTGATGTCAGACACGAGGTAGGAATGTTCCCTTACTCTCCGAAATTAACTGTTGTCACACACCTTAAAGCTATAGGCCCAAATTGCGCAAGATTACTAATCTTGCGCAAGCTTGGGTGCTGGGGGGTGGGCGCTGTGAACTCAAAAGTCGAGCGAAGTGACTTGTCTGATTTCGCAGCGACAGTTGTTTGCTTGCTGAGTCAGCAAGCTTCACAGGTGAAACGTGCGTTTGGGGACTACGAGTCCCAAATTACAGAGATGAGAAAGTTGAAGTTTTTGCGGTGAGTGCAGATTTGACCAATCAGGTTGCTTCGCCCCTACAGTAACCAGGTTTTCGCCAAGATACAGCACAAAAAAACGTGAGTGGGCAAGATTACTAATCTTGCCCTGCGCGGCCCGCAATTTGGGCCTTGAGCTTTAAAAATGAAGGCTTAGCAATAACTAGCCTCTAACATCAGCTGAATGTGGCTCAATATATGCGCCGCAAGCAGAATATGAACTTGCCCCCACAGCATGATGCATGCATAAGACAAGAACTCTGTAGGGACCAAAAGTTGCACATTCATCATCATGACATGCCATGTCGAATTTCCATTGCATCAAGCCTCATCTTCTGCAACATAGTATATCACAAAAAAACAACACAAACAACCACCACATATTAGCACAATTGTGGACATTTAGATGTTGGGAAAGCGCATGTGTGTGCTTGACGCGCTGCAAGACGCTTACCTAAGCGTTTGAATTTATGATTGCCACGTAAACACCACCAGGCGGAAAGAATTACGAGAAGCAGTACAAGCACACTCCCCACCACAATGACCACTATCAACCAAGTGGGCATTCCTGTAAAAGGGCAGAAACAAGCGGCAAGCACGAAGGAAAAACATAACAAGCACATACAATGCATCAAAACTTGGAAAGGAAAATACACTGCCAGTAAAAAATCATGGTAAAAAAACATCGACAGTCCACTGACCTCCCCCTCCACTGGCACTGATCTCACCATTGCTTATTCCGACCGGTGGCGATGCTTCTGCTGCCACTGCTGCTGCTGCTGCTGCCGCAGTTCCCCCTCTTTCACCTTGCACCACATTCACCTCCTCTCCTCCCTCCTCTCCTTCCTCTCCTCCCTCCTCTCCCTCCTCTCCCTCCTCCTCCTCTTTCTCCAGGGACACTGGCACCACTTCGAAAAGCTCCACAGCACTCAGGACAGCTGGCAGCGTGCTATTGGCTGCTGTGCGCACACCTACCTGATCAGGGTACAAGGGAAAAGCGAGGCGAAGCGAGAACGAAGGAGAGTTGGGGCCGGGGGCAATTACAAGCTGACAAGCCTAGGAGCTGACGTGTCTATTAGCCGATGTTTTGACGCAACGGGCAGTTCAATCTCAAACAAATGTTCGCTCGACGATGCCCACAAGGCGTTTATGATGCTTATGAGCTAATGTGCATGTCACGATGCCGCCAAGATCATATACTTATGATGATTCTCTATCAGCTGCACGCACGCACCTCCAAATCCTCTGAACGGCCGAGGGAAAACCGGGAGAAGTTGAAGAGGAGAGGCACGATAAGGGCCGTGCGGGGCGGCACGTGAGAAAGAATGTCAAAATCAGTAGATGCTGCTGCTGCTGCTGCTGCTGCTCCGGATGACGCTCCTACTGCTGCTTCTGCTGCCGAGTTAGCAGCACCACCAGCACCACCAGCAGCACCAGCAGCACCAGCAGCAGCACCACCAGCACCAGCAGCAGCACCAGCAACAGCACCAGCAGCAGTACCAGCAGCACCAGCACCCCCTCTCCCTCCCCCACCCAATAGCCCGACTCTATTCCCCAGAGCCACCACCCGACTCCCGCTCCCCAGTAGGATATCAAACCGCCGGTCGCCCACCTTCGCAGTGACGTTCATCTCAGCAAAATAGAAGCGCATGTACCAGAGATTGGATGCGTGCGCTGGTATCAGAGCCATTCGAAACCCTGTGATCTGCGCGCCTGGGAGAGGAGGAGGAGGTGTGCCTGCTGCTCCTGCTGCCCCTGCTGCTCCTGCTGCTCCTGCTGCTCCTGCTGCTCCTGCTGCTCCTGCTGCTCCTGCTGCTCCTGCTGCTCCTGCTGCACCTGCTGCACCTGCTGCACCTGCTGCACCTGCTACCCCTGCTGCACCTGCTGCACCTGCTGCACCTGCTACCCCTGCTGCACCTGCTGCACCTGCTGCACCTGCTGCACCTGCTGCACCTGCTGCACCTGCTGCACCTGCTACCCCTGCTGCCCCTGCTGCTCCTGCTGCCCCTGCTGCTCCTGCTGCTCCTGCTGCTCCTGCTGCTCCTGCTGCTCCTGCTGCACCTGCTGCACCTGCTGCACCTGCTGCTCCTGCTGTGCCGGCTTTGCCGGCTTTGCCTAGGGGATCTAATCCTGTAAGCACTCGCCGTTGCTGCTTGTGCTGCTCTCCATGCTCGTACTCCTGCTTTTGAACCATGCTGTTGAGGTGGCTGCGGTTTCCAAAGGCTTCTGTGAGCATCTGAGAAAGCAGGGCAGGGCACTTGGTGCAGAGCTCATCATGTGAGCGAGGATAACTCAAGTCTAGCTTGTCATGGAAGCGCCGACCACTCATGGCCTGCTCATTTTGAAAGCGATGATCCTGGAAACTAAGTCGTCTGCGAGAATGCACCTGCCTCTGCCCTTGTTGCCCCTGCCCCTGCCCTGCCCCCTGCCCTTTCCCATCCACCGATTGCAATTCCAGCCCCCCAGCTGACCTCCAGTCTTCAAATATCATCCCAGGTAGAAACTCAGGTGCTTTTCTCGTCCCCGCAATCCCCCTCCCTCTCGCCCACCCTCTCCTCCTCCCCACCCCAGCACCCCCCAGCCGAGCCATCTCCTTCTCCCAAACCACGTCCGCAATCCAGGTTCGGAACCCCGGGTCCTGAGGCTCGGGCCCAACCTGCCCGCCGCCCATGTTGATTCGGAGATAAGACGAGAGGATAATATCTGGGCCGAGGGTGGCAGAGTCGTAAGCTTCTGAGTGAACGGGGAGAATTTCTAAGGAGTTGATAATAGGAGGGGCATGGGAAGGGTTTTGTGTGAGGAAGCAGATAGAAATGGTTCCATTGCTGCTGCTTTTTTCTGTTCCGTTGCTGCCACCTGCTGCTGCCTGGGTGAAATTTCCCTCTTTCCCCATTTCCTGTCCCTTTCCGCCTAACCCCACTGCTCCTGCTCCTGCTGCTCCTGACCCTCCTGCTCCTGCCCCTCCCCCCCCTGTCGCCCCTCCTGCTGCCATCCCATTTCCGCCTCCGCTTCCCCCTTGCTCGTCTGTACCCCCCACTGGGGTCGTCCCTCCCCCAGGGGCATACGCCATATAGTCAGAATAGTACGCTCCTGATACAAGCCTCTGCTCCACTACACCCATATCAACTGCTTCCACTACAGTATTCTGCAATTTAACCAAGAAAAACGGCGGCGTGCTTTGGTTATCGTAGTCATAATAAGCAAACCCTACTCGCACTAAGTATCGCCCGGGAAATACAGGAACCCTGTAGCAGCCCTTAAGTGTTGGGAAATAACGCAGAGATGCTTCTACTGAGGATAAAAGGTTGCCCAGGGCGACGTTTTGGGCGAGGGAAACTGGTAACCCATTACGACTGTCAGCGGGGTCCTTGCGCTGGTTACCAGATGTGCTTATATCGAAGTATTGGTCTGCTTGCCATTGAATCCCGTTAATGGTTGTGTCGACTGTGCTTCCACAGTCGATACGGATGGGAACTGGTGATAGTTGGGTAAGAGGGAAGGGAGGTAGGAGGGGAGAGGGAAGGGGGCAATGCGAGAAACAATGAGATGAGGTGTAGGGGTGCAATGATGAATACTGCTAATGGTTGTGCCGACTGTGCTTCCACAGTTGATACGGATGGAAACTGGCGTGGATGTGGGGAAAGAGAATGGGGCAATGGGGGACGAGATGAGATGAGGTGTGGTGAAGGAAGAGTGGAGGACTGGAAAGGGTTGTATTTTTTAGTCGACTAAAAAAATGGGGCAATAGGGGACGGGATGCCATGAGATGAGGCGTGGAGCATGAGAGGTGGAGGACTGGAAGGGGGGATGGGGAGGGAAAGGGGTGAGGAACGGGGTTAGGAAGGGAGAGACAGGGGAAGAAGGGAGGGGTGAGGTGGGGAATAGTGAGTTGGGAGAGGTGAGAAGAGGTCGACTAAGCGCGCTGGCACTCGACAGAAAATGTGATGTCGTACGTACCCAAGGTTGGTCGCGCGGCGACAGCTGGCGACGCGTGCGACGCCAGGCACGCGGCAAGGAAGAGTAAACGCAAGCAAAACAATCTCTCGAGTGAGCATAGTAGTGGGTGAAAGGTACGTTGCTTCCGAGTTCCCGAAACGAGGGTGCTTTTGAGTCGACTCAAAACACAGGGTGGGTGAAAGATAAGCTGTTCCCGAGTTCCCGAAACGAGCGCTAAGGCGGGTGGCAGTGGAGAAGCAGCGGAATAGCGGCGCCTGTTACGTTCCGAGAATATTCGCCTTGGTGTCATTTCGCTACTCGCACAAACGGTCGATATTTTTTTGCTATTTATATATTTATTTAATATATATTTATTATTCAGGAATAATCAAGTGCACTGTGTCGTACAGCAGTCAGCGACTGTCGTCCGCGTGGAAGGCCGCGCGTGCGACGGAAAAACGTCGTCGCACACTGCTGCACGGTTCGTACACTGCGACAACCCAGCGCTGGGTTGTCGCTAGCCTACCTTGTGTCCTAACCGTCGTTAGTCCCCTGCTCCTACCAGTTAGCCTGTTACAGGTTCCCCTAATTATGGCTACTAGTAACCACGGGTTGGGTTGTGCAAAAGCAGACAACATGCTTTGAACGGTTTATATGATGTTTTGAACGGTGGAGATGGTCATGTTACCCCAAATGGTTGATGATACGAGGACGACGAATCGGTTACTTTCATGTAGTTCTCGCGGAGCAACTCGCTCAGGAACCCGATGGCCTAGAAATATCGGCCCTTCGCCACTTAGAGTTCGCGAGTTTCGTCACCTTCGACAAGCACAGAAATTCTCCGAGATGAACTTCAAGCAATCATTACAAAAACTCGAAATCACGTCAAGAACACGCCTTAAAAGTGAGGAGTTGGAACACATAGCGAGCACAGTGCCAACTAAACCATCAATACAGTATCAACAGACAACGGAAATATCATTTGCTCCATGCCTAATTACTGTTTGCCTTGAGCAAAAATGGCGTCCGCGGCCGCGCAACTGTCGCTTCCGCGTGTCTTCCGTTCTTTTCCAGGCATCCATTATCAACCTTCGAACCGCCATTGTTCCGCGCTGCTTCCGCCTTTTACGGGCTTGAAACTCTCGACACCAGCTGAGCGAATAGGCGGCGAAAATGCGATTTGCAGCACCAGAGCCGTGCCTGGCGGAAACAGGGGAAACGGGGAGCGTTTCCGTCATCCGCATCCGGTGACGCGCGCGGACGTTGTTGTGTCGGCGGGGGAAGGCGGAACCCGCGCGCCGCAGCGGGATCGGAAGCAGAAGCTCGCTCCGCCGAGCGGGCGCGCGGGGGGCGCGGGGAGATCGGGGGGCGGAAAGATCCCGTACGAGCTCGAGGCGGTGATCAGCAATCTCGTGTCGCTGGCGCCACGTGGCAGCATCTCGCGATGCATGGAGACGTTCAAGGGGAAGCTGACGCTGCCGGTAGGGTTAGTGAGGTTATCTACAGTGGTAAGGGGTTTATGGGAGCCATCTACAGTGATTAGGGTTTCGGCCACCCGCTGTAGTGAAGGGAAGTTTGAGCCGACGTGTGTCTGGAGACTTTCAGGGGGGAGCTGACGTTGCCAGCAGGGTTTGGGGGCAGCTGCAGTAATTAGGTTTTGTCGCCAAAATTTATCCCCAGCGCTTTCCTCGCTCTCGCCATTCCCTCACTCTCATTCCCCACACCCCAAACCCTCTTCTTCCCCTCCTCCCCCTCCCATCCCTTCATACCACCCCCTTCCCCCCTTCCTTCCCCCCCTTAACCCCAGGACTTCGCGCTGATATTTAAGGAGTTCGCGCAGAGGGGCGATTGGATCCGCGCAATGCGCCTGTTCAAGTACATGCAGGTGGGGGGGTGCTTTCGGGGATGGGGGCAGGCGAGGAGGAGGTGATGGGAGGAAGGCGCGGAGAGGGGGATGGGAGAGGGGGTTGAGGGGTGCACTGCATAGAGCAGAGTCGATTTGGAAATCACTTTTGAGAATTCTCAAAAGTGATTTCCATAGAGCAGAGTCGATTTTTGAGTCGACTCAAAGATGGGAGAGGCCGATTTTTGAGTCGACTAAAAAATAGAGGGTTGAGGGATGCACTGCACAGAGCAGAGGGGCGATTGGATTTGCGAGATGTTGGCATTACTTCTGAGAGATTTCAACAGTAACACTAACATAAGTGCTTGCAGGTGGGGGCACGTGTAGCGAGGGTGTTTTTGAGACGTCTCATGCAGTGAATCGCCACACCCTCGCTACACGTGCATGCAGGAGCTGTCAAATGCACACAGGTGGGCTGCGGAGGTCTTACTTCCATCAACTCGTATGGTTATTAAAAACACCCTCGCTACAAGTGCATGCAGGTTGGGGGCGCTTGTGGGGGGTAGATGGGCAAGAGGGGGCATCAGGTCGTCAATCGACTCCAAAATATCCATGCTATCAGCAGAACTGAGATCCAATCGATTTCTTGCGTCTGATATTCCTGTGTTGTTGTTCTGGTTGTGTGCGTGCAGCGGCAGCAATGGTGTGCCCCCAACGAGTACATTTACACAATCATGATCGGCATCATGGGTGCGTATTTTGCATGCACACAAGCACACCCACTACTAGCATACAGACACACACACACACACATACATACAAGCATACATATATTATACGTACAGCAATGGTGTGCGCCCAACGAGTTCATCTACACCATTATGATCGGCATCATGGGTGAGTATTCCTTGCACATATGCCCACTCACTAGCATACAGACACACACGCATGCACGCAACTTACATACATCCATACATCTATCTACACCATTATGATCGGCATCATGGGTGCGTATTCCTTGCATGCACACACACACACATGCTCCCTGCACACGCGTCCCCACACTCACACACACACACACCCTCACCCACACGACCACATCTCCCCCTCTTCGTTCTCTCCCCAAATAACACCAGGTCGGGAGGGCATGTTAGACCGCGCACAAGAGTTATTTGAGGAGATGCCGGAGCATGGTGTGGAGTGGAATGTCTATTCCTTCACCGCCCTCATCAATGCTTACGGGCGGAATGGCATGGTGAGAAACGGCATGGTGAGAAACGGCATGGTGAGAAACGGTATGGTGAGAAACGGCATGGTGAGAAACGGTATGGGGAGAAACGGCATGGTGAGAAACGGCATGGTGAGAAACGGTATGGGGAGAAACGGCATGGTGAGAAACGGCATGGTGAGAAACGGTATGGGGAGAAACGGCATGGTGAGAAACGGCATGGTGAGAAACGGCATGGTGAGAAACGGCTATTGATGTGCTTGCAAGCTGTCACCTTGAGGCGCCTCACTAGCTGAAGGGAGCGTGGCGTGGAGTGGAACGTGTATTCGTTCACTCACTGCGCTCATTAATGCTTATGGGAGGAACGGTATGGTGAGAAACGACCTTTGCTGCACTGCATGCACCTCACAAGGCGTCATGCATGCAAGGCGCTTCAAAAGGCTGCATCATAGAGTGGAGTGGAACGAGGTGACTTTTGAGTCAACTCAAAAGTCACCTCGTAACGACCTTTGCTGCACTGCACGCACCTCACAAGGCATCATGCATGCAAGGCGCTTCAAAAGGCTGCGACTTTTGAGGCGCCTCAAAAGTCGTCTCATGTCTCGCGGATTTTGAGGCGCCTCAAAAGCTGCATCATAGAGTGGAGTGGAACGTGTATTCGTTCATCGCATGAAGCGAGAGAAGGCGTGGCAGCGAACAGCATCACATACAACACAGTGCTGCACGCATGTGCCAAGGGGGCCTGCTCTTTATTCCCAACCCACCCCAACCCCTTCCCACTCCCGCCCTCGCCTCCCAGCCTGTTCCCCATCAGTAGGAGCGTTCATTGGATCTCCTTGCAAGGATGAAGCGAGAGGGCGTGGCAGTGAACAGCGTCACGTACAGCACCGTGCTGCATGCATGTGCCAAGGGCGCCCCTGTTCCCTCATCCTACCTCCCTTCCCTCTCCTCCCACCCGTACCACCAGTATGAGCGATCTCTTGACCTCCTGGCTCGTATGAAGCGAGAGGGAGTAGCGGCCAACAGCATCACATACAACACCGTGCTGCATGCATGTGCCAAGGGCGCCATTCCCTGGGATGGGCTGGTTGATATCTTCGCCAAGATGAGGCAGGAGGGCGTGCAGGTGAGGAGGGGGAAAAGTGAGCGGGGATATGTACGGATATAGAGGTAGGGGGGAGCGGAGCAGCATGGAAAAGAGCCAAGGGCGCCATCCCCTGGGATGGGCTGGTTGATATCTTCGCCAAGATGCGGCAGGAGGGCGTGCAGGTGAGGTGGGGGGAAAAGGGGAAGGAGAGGCACTGCTTGGTCTGTTACATTGCGCCTTGTATGGGGTATGAGAGTGTGTGTGTCATGCCCAGGGTGCCATCCCCTGGGATGGGCTGGTTGATATCTTCGCCAAGATGAGACAGGAGGGCGTGCAGGTGAGGAGGGGGGAAAGTGAGCGGGGATATGTACGGATATAGAGGAAGGGGGGAGCGGAGCAGCATGGAAAAGAGCCAAGGGCGCCATCCCCTGGGATGGTCTGGTTGATATCTTCGCCAAGATGCGGCAGGAGGGCGTGCAGGTGAGGAGTGGGGAAAAGGGGAAGGAGAGGCACTGCTTGGTCTGTTACATTGCGCCTTGTATGGGGTATGAGAGTGTGTGTGTCATGCCAAGGGCGCCATCCCCTGGGATGGTCTCGTTGATATCTTCGCCAAGATGAGACAGGAGGGCGTGCAGGTGAGGGGGGAAGCGAGGGGGGACGTTGTGTGGGAGTGCGGTATTGCGCCTTCCATCTGAGTGGCGTACTTTTGAGTAAGAGCAAGTAGCATTGCCGCCACCCCCCCGTGACTTTTGAGTCGACTCAAAAGTCAGGTGACTTTTGAGTCGACTCAAAAGTCACCTGGATATAATGTCACGCGACATCTTTACAGGGCGGAGGGCGATTTTGGCATGGAAATTACCTAAGAGAGTTGGAAGCTTTTTAGTTTCTGCTCGTAAGTGCTGAAGTTAGTTTTTACTGTAGAATTTCATTTTGAGCCTGATTCAGGTTACTGTAGGGCAGCCGAATCAGCCTGGGGTGTATATAAACCTCGGGAGGCTCTTTTCTTTCTTGTGGTCTGACGAAGGCAATTACGCCGAAACTAGTTACCACCACTTGATTTACACAAGAGAACCATTCTACAACCAGGCTTTCACGCCTGAAATCTTTCTGAACCTAAATTTACGCTAAAGAGACCGCAGCCTCGTAATGTCTCCCACCACAAAGTGGTGCTCCTTGGGTCTGACGACACCAAACACTGCGAAGGCCGGTTTCGAAATCAAAGCGAAGTTCACAACAACAATGAAGAGAACGCTTCCCAAGGAAACTAATTCCAAGGCGACTCGACAGTCTACAAAAAGGCAGTCACTCGTCAAGGAACAACAACAACATCAACTCCTCATTTCAGAACCGGAGGATCCTATTGAATCTTCTCCAGTTCAGCCTAGCAAGAAGCGGCTCTGCCAGATCGCAGACTCTCCTGCTACTTTACCCCAAGTCGACCCGATGGCTTCTCGTCAACCGGTTACGAAGCGTGTTGAAGCTCCTAACCCTGTTGAAGGAGGTTTTGCTGCTGCAATGGCTCCTGAAGCTGATGTGACGGTGACTTTGGATGATGACATCGAAATGACGGATTCATTTGATTTCCTGGGAGAAGTATCTGAATCATTTTTGGAAAAGCAAACGACACCTTCTTGCCTTAACTCTTTCAAGATTCAGGCTATTAACGACTTCAAGAAGCATTTTCTGAAGTATCGTACGCTGATGCAGCAGTACCAGTTTATGGTTGACCAGAAGAATAGCGGTATTATCCCGCACAGCATCCGCATCAAACCGTTTGCTTTCGTCTGTAACAACGAAGAAGTGAAGCAGGAAGCTGATAAGGACCTGATGGAAGCCTGTACGGCATACTGTCAGCAAGCTCAACTCGTCATGATTAATATGAAGAAAAAGGCAGCCGACCGTGCTCTTAATGATGCCTATGGTGTCTACCCGAAGCTCCAGAGTCAGCTGGCCAACTTTATTAATTTGACCAAGAATTCTGATCTCGGTGTTAAGAACTCCAAGCTTACCGACAAGCTGAATTTTTTCAAGGACCGGATCATCAAGGATTTTACCGAGTCAATGTCCCAGTTTTTCCTCGAAGCTGCTGTCGCCGAGACTCACCTTAAGGAGAAGAAGAAGGAAGATGACGACAAGAGAGCTGCTGCAGTGACGGAAGCAGAGAACTTACCTGTTGAACCAGCAGTACGAGAGATCGCGAAGCAGGAAGCCGAGAAAGCTGTTAAGCGACTCAGCTTCAACTTGAAGCGTTCTACTTCGACACATCCTCCTAAGACTTCTACCCGATCGGATAAGAACAGCAATGCTAAGAAATCTTTTTCGATTAAGACTAACAAACCGGCTACGATGTCCAGGAACCATTCTAAGAAGAAGCAGACTTCTAAGCAGCAGCAGCAGAAGAAGACTACTGATGGTACTTCAGACGCAGCTGCTAAGACAATGGGTCTTGCCTTTTCTAAGAACATCAACCGCAACGCCGGTCGGCATCCTGGAAGCAAGAAGCAGAAACCGAATACTCCAAAAAACGAAGGATCCGGCCCCGGAAAAACCAAGAAACGCTAGCTGCCGATGTGCACCAATACGCGCTGATAATTTTCGGTCGAAAGACGGAGTTTCAGCTGCGGAATCGGATCAGCAACAAGGGTATACATAATTTCAGTAACCGTGTGTTTACTCACAGCGAACTGAGTCTTCTTGGTCAGGGTCTTAACTTCATTCCAGTCCCAGCTTTTCGTAGCATGTCTAGCGTAGAGTCAGAAGTCGACGGTTTCATAAGGAGTGTCAGAACGATGTATCTCTTTGATGGTGCTGAATTTCAGTCGGAGTACCCCGGTTACAAGTTACCTAAACGAGATAACTGGACACCGCCAGAAGCTTCACCCGAGGTTGAAACGGCTTTAACAGTCTTTAAACACTCGGTGTTGGAAAGCATCGGCAATCAGAACTTCGCACTGCTGCGCCGGAGACATAAGAACTACACGCCTATTCTTAATCGACTTGCTCGAGATCCTAACCTTGTTTTTAAACCAGCAGATAAGAATCTGGGACTTACGGTTATGGATCGAGACTTCTACAAAGAACATTGTTTTAAGCATCTACTTAACCCGGCAGTCTACCGGGAGTATTCTTCAGTCCCAGTCCAACATATCATCGATGAGCTGCAGCAGATCCATACAGATTATAAGCCGCTGCTCAGTACCCGGATTTGGAGCTCATTCTTTAAGGCGCCGAAGGGGGGTTGGAGAGTTCCGGCTTTCTATATTCTTCTAAAAGTGCATAAGAAGGTTCCAGCAGGACGGCCTATCGCGGCGTCCCACTCTTGGGTCACCTCTAACGTCTCACGCTGGCTTGATGCTGTCTTAAGACCTCTCGTGACGGCGCAGCCGACTTACACTAAAGATTCTCAGAGTCTAGTGCAGGCACTTGAAGGGAGACGTTTCCAGCAGAACCTCTTACTCGCTTCTTACGACGTGGAGTCTTTATACCCGTCAATCCCTCTAATGGATGGAATCGATGCAGTCGATTATTTTTTAAGAAGGGAACGACATCCTCTGGCTCCATTGATCGTTCGTCTTTTGAAGTGGGTTATGTTCAACGGTTTTGTCACTTTCGACAGCCGTTTCTTCCTTCAGATCCACGGCACTGCTATGGGTACTTCAGTAGCCGTGTGTTTCGCGGTGCTGTTTATGAGCTTTTTGGACAAGCAGCTGCATGCGTCTATTCCTAAGCTTCCTTCCCTGCATCTGCGTTTTATTGACGATGGGCTATCCTCTGGGAAGGCCCGCGGGAGGGGTTCATGAGTTTCAAGGAGAAATTTGACCAGCTGCATCATTCTATCAAACTCACCTGGAACATTTCAGAATCGTCCATCGATTTTTTGGACGTCACCTTCTTTACAGGGAAGCGGTTTCAAGAGTGTGGTACCCTGGACGTTAAATTATACCAAAAGCCCATGAACAGGTACCTCTACCTACCGTTCAACTCTTACCATCGGAGAAGCACCAAAGTTAGCTTTATCCTGAGTGAATTGAGAAGATTTCTCCTGCGGTCTTCATCACGCGAAGACTTTTTTAAGTCTCGCGCTCTTTTCTTTGCAAGACTGCGGGTTCGGGGTTACCCTGAACGATTCCTTCTTCCCATCTTTAAGGGTGTTTCCTTTTCGGAGCGCTCTAAACTTCTTCGCGCTTTTTCATCTCGCCATTCCTCAAGTCGCGGCCCCCTCGTGTTGAAATGCGAGCTCAATCCGTTGGTTGACCGTTCGCGCGTGGGGACCATTTTGAGTCGACTCAAAAGTCACCTGGATATAATGTCACGCGACATCTTTACAGGGCGGAGGGCGATTTTGGCATGGAAATTACCTAAGAGAGTTGGAAGCTTTTTAGTTTCTGCTCGTAAGTGCTGAAGTTAGTTTTTACTGTAGAATTTCATTTTGAGCCTGATTCAGGTTACTGTAGGGCAGCCGAATCAGCCTGGGGTGTATATAAACCTCGGGAGGCTCTTTTCTTTCTTGTGGTCTGACGAAGGCGATTACGCCGAAACTAGTTACCACCACTTGATTTACACAAGAGAACCATTCTACAACCAGGCTTTCACGCCTGAAATCTTTCTGAACCTAAATTTATGTAGAGACCGCAGCCTCGTAATGTCTCCCACCACAAAGTGGTGCTCCTTGCGTGCAGGTGAGGGGGGAAGCGAGGGGGGACGTTGTGTGGGAGTGCGGTATTGCGCCTTCCATCTGAGTGGCGTACTTTTGAGTAAGAGCAAGTAGCATTGCCGCCACCCCCCCACGACTCAAAAGTCCGTCTGAGTGGTGTAGCTTCCCTTTTCTTCCTCTTCTCTTCTTTTTGAGTGGGGTGGCGGCGGCAATGCTATTTACTCTTCCTCCTGCTCTTCTCTTCCCCACTTCACACACACACTCCCTTCCCTTTCCCCCCACTCCTCTTATCCAGCCACACATTGTCACGTTCATCATGCTGCTAGCCGCCTGCAATGCTCCTTGCTCCTCCTCACCCCTCTTTCCCTCATTGTTCCCCCCACCTGTTCCCCTCTCGAGGTGACTTTTGAGTCGACTCAAAAGTCTCCCCCCACCTGTTCCCCTCTCGAGGTGACTTTTGAGTCGACTCAAAAGTCTCCCCCCACCTGTTCCCCTCTCCCGCTCCTGCACTCCTCCCACCAGCCCGACAAGCCCGACATAGTCACGCTCCTGCACTCCTCCCACCAGCCCGACATAGTCACGTTCAACACCCTGCCAGCTGCCTGCACTGCAATGCCCCATATTCATTCTCCCTCCTCTCTGCCCCCCCTACCCCCCCACCCTTTCCCACTCTCCTTTCCCCTCTCACCCTCCCCCCTTCACCGCTCCCCCAGCCCGACATAGTCACGTTCAACACGCTGCTAGCAGCCTGCAATGCGCGCTCGCTAGTGGAGCAATCAGCCATGGTCTTCCGCTCTATGGTGGCCTCCCAGGTATGTGTGTGTGGGGTGTTAGCGTGTGTCTGTGCATGCGTATGCATGCATGTGTGTATCTCTTTGTAAGTGTATCACCTGCCTCGTTGCAATCCACTTCACACACTATCCTTCACCAACCAACCTCTGTTTGTACCTATTTATCCTCCAACCCTCCTACACTCCCGCGTGTAATGAGTCGAGTTTTGAGTCGACTCAAAACCCAACCTCTATTCGTACCTTTCCATCCTCCAACCCTCCTACCCTACACTCCCAATCTTCACACCCTCTTTTGAGTCGACTCAAATCTCGACTTATCACAGACGTCTCAAAAGTACCTTTCCATCCTCCAACCCTCCTACCCTACACTCCCAATCTTCACACCCTCTTTTGAGTCGACTCAAATCTCGACTTATCACAGACGTCTCAAAAGTACCTTTTCATCCTCCAACCCTCCTACCCTACACTCCCAATCTTCACACCCTCCCTCCCATCCTTCCCAGGTGCCACCCAACGCCCTCTCCTACGCCTCATTGGTCGACACGCACCGCCGGGGCGGGCAGTTGGGCGGCGTGCGTCGTCTTTTCCAGGAGATGTCGGAGGAGGAAGGGGTGGTGGCTGACGTGTCAGCATACAACATGCTCATCGATGCTTATGCATGGGGGGGAGAGTACCAAGCGGCACAGGAGGTCAGAATACATGCTTATTACTGTGCTCATGTGTCGAAGCCGTGTGTGGTGGCTGACGTGTCAGTATACAACATGCTCATCAATGCTTACGCGTGGGGAGGAGAGTACCAAGCGGCTCAAAAGGTGAGAATGAACGCCTTAGCATACAACCCACAATGCACATGGGTTGTATGCTGTTGTATGGGTTCCAGCATACAACCCACAATGCACATGGGTTGTATGCTGTTGTATGGGTTCCAGCATACAACCCACAATGCACATGGGTTGTATGCTGTTGTATGGGTTCCAGCATACAACCCACAATGCACATGGGTTGTATGCTGTTGTATGGGTTCCAGCATACAACCCACAATGCACATGGGTTGTATGCTGTTGTATGGGTTCCAGCATACAACCCACAATGCACATGGGTTGTATGCTGTTGTATGGGTTCCAGCATACAACCCACAATGCACATGGGTTGTATGCTGTTGTATGGGTTCCAGCATACAACCCACAATGCACATGGGTTGTATGCTGTTGTATGGGTTCCAGCATACAACCCACAATGGCAACTTTAATCTGTTGTATTCACACACATGTGCTGTAGCCTTGTGCGGCAGCTACCAACACGTGCGATCTATCTTCACCCAGATGAAGGCCTCTGGGAGGAAGCCCGACCTCGCCATGTACTGGAATCTCCTTGAACCGCCTTTGAGGCGAGTTTTGAGGCGCCTTCCCTGCTCGTCCCCTCCCCTCCCCTCCCCTCCCCTCCCCAGGTGTTCAATGAAATGCAGCAGGCCGGCTGACTTTTGAGTCGACTCAAAAGTCAACTTGCTCTGCTCGTCCCCTCCCCTCCCCCGCTCACCAGGTGTTCAGTGAAATGCAGCAGGCCGGCTGCATCCCCAACGTGGCCACCTACACAGCCCTTCTCAAAGCCCTCAGGTCCAACGGCAGCTACCACCACGTGCGATCCGTCTTCACCCAGATGAAGGCCTCCGGGAGGAAACCCGACCCGCCTCCCTTCTCCCCTCTCCCTGTTTAACAGGTGTTCAATGAAATGCAACAAGCGGGCTGCATTCCCAACGTGGCCACCTACACGGCTCTCTTGAAGGCTCTGGGATCGAACGGCAGCTACCACCACGTGCGATCCGTCTTCACCCAGATGAAGGCCTCCGGGAGGAAACCCGACCTTGCCACGTACCGGACTCTCCTGGATGTGTTTATCTCGGGAGGGTTTTTCCGGGAAGCTTCGCGGCTGTTCTGGGACATGGAGGAGGACGGGGTGGAGGTGGATGAAGGGGCGTTTACTTCGTTGCTTGTGGCGTGTGGGCTTGGAGGGCTTACGGCTGAAGCAACAGAGATATACAGGTAGCTGCCTCTGGGTTTAGGGTGATGTGTGAGTCGAGTCACAGGCTGTTCTGGGACATGGAGGAGGACGGGGTGTAGGTGGATGAAGGAGCTTTCACGTTGCTGCTCGTGGCGTGTGGATTAGGGGGACTCACAACAGAGGCTACTGAGATATACGGGTATGTATGGCTAGGGTGATGTGATGCATGAGATCGAGAGGCCTTACGGCTGTTCTGGGACATGGTGTTAGACATCTATGAAGGATGGAGAACTTAGCATTGAAAGGGATGGTTTTAGAATGAAAAACAGGAGGTATACATAGTTGAGCTAACAGAGTGAGGGGGTTGGTTGGGAGCGTGGCCAAGATTATTGGCCCCCACCAATAATTGGGTCGGAGGAATTATTGAAGCCTCCAATAATCTCAGGGCCCCAATAATTCTCTAACCCAATCTTTGGGGGCCAAACATTTTGGCCAAGGTTGGAACCAAACCACAACTAGGGTAAACCCCAGTTGTACACCCAAATCAGGTTTGGGTGCTTAACTGTAGACAAGCAAACTAGAGTATGCAGGATAAATAGAATAGAGGTTTTCTAACACATGGAGGAGGATGGAGTGGAGGTGGATGAAGGCGCTTTCACGTCGCTGCTCGTGGCGTGCGGGCTGGGTGGGAGGGCTGACAACCGAAGCAACGGAGATGTACAGGCACGGCTGGCTATGGTGATGTGATGCGTGTGTGGAGTCACAGGTCACACGCCATGCAGGGGAGCGAGAGAGAGGGGGGCATCATTTAGGATATTCCTTTCCCTCCCCCCTCCTCTTCCCCCTCCCTCTCCCCTTCCTTTCCTTCCCCCCCCCCACCCACCCTCCTCCCCTCTTTCTTTCGTTACAATCAGGTTTCTGCGAGAGCGGTCACAGATGCAATCGTCAGCCTCGTTAATGGGAGGCGCCCTCCCTTCCCCTGTCTCTCCCCCCTCCCCCATCCCGGCTCTGCCTCGATAATGGAGGCTCTGATTCACTGATGTAGGCGAGCAATACCCTAGATAGATGTGGTCCCTGCACTCACTGCACTCTCCTCCTTCCTCACCCCTTCCTCACCACCCCCCCTCTTTCCCCTCAGGTTCCTGCGGGAGCGGTCACAGGTGCAGCCATCAGCCTCGTTAATGGAGGCTCTGATAAGTGCGTATGGGCAGGCGGGCATGTACGACCATGCGCTGACAGCCTTGCACGAGAGCATGGAGATGGGACTCTCAGACCAGCCGGTGAGTGGTTGACGGTTGAGTAGGGTGCAAAGCGGTGGGGACGGACCATTATTAATGGAGTCAATAGAAGCATGGACTTGTATAGCACGGCACAGCACATGCGCTGACAGCCTTACATGAGAGCATGGAGATGGGACTCTCAGAGCAGCCAGTGAGATGAGGAAGCAAGGGCAAGGGTAGCAGTGGTGTGATATGATATGCTACGAACTAAGCGCGTATGGGCAGGCATGTACGACCATGCACTGACAACCCTGCACGAGAGCATGGAGATGGGACTCTCAGAGCAGCCAGTGAGATGAGGAAGCAAGGGCAAGGGTAGCAGTGGTGTGATATGATATGCTACGAACTAAGCGCGTATGGGCAGGCATGTACGACCATGCACTGACAACCCTGCACGAGAGCATGGAGATGGGACTCTCAGAGCAGCCAGTGAGATGAGGAAGCAAGGGCAAGGGTAGCAGTGGTGTGATATGATATGCTACGAACTAAGCGCGTATGGGCAGGCATGTACGACCATGCACTGACAACCCTGCACGAGAGCATGGAGATGGGACTCTCAGAGCAGCCAGTGAGATGAGGAAGCAAGGGCAAGGGTAGCAGTGGTGTGATATGATATGCTACGAACTAAGCGCGTATGGGCAGGCATGTACGACCATGCACTGACAACCCTGCACGAGAGCATGGAGATGGGACTCTCAGAGCAGCCAGTGAGATGAGGAAGCAAGGGCAAGGGTAGCAGTGGTGTGATATGATATGCTACGAACTAAGCGCGTATGGGCAGGCATGTACGACCATGCACTGACAACCCTGCACGAGAGCATGGAGATGGGACTCTCAGACCAGCCGGTGAGTAGATTGAGTGGGTAGAGTAATCGCCGGGCAGGCAGGAGTATGTGCAGGCAGGCATGTATGACCATGCATGCGCTGACGGCCTTACACGAGAGCATGGAGTCGTTGACATGCAGTGAGCATGGAGTCATTGACATGCAGTGAGCTAGGCACGAATCTATTTTGTGTGGATGAACGGGGCTTGCGGGAGGGAGCAAGGCCTAGCGTCCATCTTCTGCTGCTCGTGTTGTATCTTGTGTGGAGGTTTATCCATCCCTCTACACCCTCTATCCGCTCCCTCCCCCCCCCCCCCCCCCCCCCCACAACAGGGTCCCTTTCTCGCCCTCATGGAGCCATATGCAGCAGGGGGCATGCACGCACGACGCAGCGCAGTAGTGTTGCTGTGGCCCTGACAGTGACATGTTCCATTCCATCTATTCCCCCTTCAACCCCCTCCCTCCATCAGGGTCCCTTTCTCGCCCTCATGGAGGCGTATGCAGCAGCGGGAATGCACGACGACGCAGCATTCGTCTTTGCCCTCATGATGCAATCGGACGGGCGGGGGGAGAGCAGCAGCAGGAGCATCAGGAGCAGGAGGAGGAAATTTTCCTGATTCCTCTTTGGACTGGCACTGTGCCCCTCCCTCCTGTGCATCAGGAGCAGGAGGAGGAAATTTTCCTGATTCCTCTTTGGACTGGCACTGTGCCCCTCCCTCCTGTGCATCGTGCATGACGGCCCACAGCTAGAGGACCCTCGTTACAGTCGGGCCCACAGCTAGAGGACCCTCGTTACAGTCGGGCCCACAGCTAGAGGACCCTCGTTACAGTCGGGCCCACAGCTAGAGGACCCTCGTTACAGTCGGGCCCACAGCTAGAGGACCCTCGTTACAGTCGTGCAATAAAAGCCCACCTTACAGCCCCCCTCTTTGGACTGCCACTGTGCCCCTCCCTCCTGTGCATCAGGAGTCGGTTTGGAAGCACCTCCCTCTCCCCCACTGTGGACTGGCACTCTCTTTCAACACACTCCCTCTCGCTCTTCCCAACCACCCCCCCCACTCCCACTCCCCTCCAGGGTCCCTTTCGTGACTTTTGAGTCGACTCAAAAGTCACCTCGGTTTGGAAGCACCTCCCTCTCCCCCACTGTGGACTGGCACTCTCTTTCAACACACTCCCTCTCGCTCTTCCCAACCACCCCCCCCAATCCCACTCCCCTCCAGGGTCCCTTTCGTGACTTTTGAGTCGACTCAAAAGTCACCTCGGTTTGGAAGCACCTCCCTCTCCCCCACTGTGGACTGGCACTCTCTTTCAACCCACTACCTCCTGCTCTTCCCAACCACCCCCC
Organism: Closterium sp. Yama58-4; assembly: GCA_947470075.1. Classification (NCBI taxonomy): domain Eukaryota; kingdom Viridiplantae; phylum Streptophyta; class Zygnematophyceae; order Desmidiales; family Closteriaceae; genus Closterium; species Closterium sp. Yama58-4. The sequence goes on along the minus strand of CANIUD010000759.1, from coordinate 611,893 downwards.
CCACTCCCACTCCCCTCCAGGGTCCCTTTCTCGCTCTCATGGAGGCATATGCAGCAGGGGGCATGCACGACGACGCAGCGTTCGTCTTTGCCCTCATGATGCAATCCGATGGGGGGAGAGCAGCAGCAGGCGCAGGCGCAGCAGCAGGAGCAGCAGGAGGAACATCAGGTGGAGGATTTTTGTCAGGAGACACAGCTACTGCAGGAAACACAGCTGTCTCGCTCTCTTCCCCCGCCCTCTCCTCCGCTCCCTCCTCCTCCTCCCCCTCCTCATCTGATCCGTACCCTGCTGATGCGTCTCTGAGGACGTTCAATGCTCTTATCGAGGCGTTCACTAAAGGGGGTCTCTATGATGAAGCGATTAAAGTCAGCGAGGTGAGTATAACTGGATGTGAGTGTAACGGAGAGTAACAGGATGTGGGCGACATGAAGTGTGATTGTAATTAGAGTTGAGCAGCCGGCCCGACCCGGCCCGACCCGACCCGAATTGGCCGGGCCACACGGACCCTCGGGTCGGGTCGGGTCGGGCCAGGCTCGGGCCGGATTCTTGAAACAGCCGGCCCGACCCGGGCCTACTCACTCGGGTCAAAGGAGACCCGGGTTCGGGTCGGGCCGGGTCGGGCCAGGTAGACCCGCCCCTTTAGAGGGGGCTGGGGGTGTTCATCACAAGTTGTGCTGCACCAACACACTGTACGCGGACCCTAAAACCCTATACGATATGGTATCCCGGAAGTTGCTAAGCGCCCTTGAGCTACTGCTGGACTAGGATGATGCGTTTATCTTGTGAAGTGTCACCCAATACTAGAAAAACGCGGATCTGTAAAATAGCATCATTTCAGCCACAAGATCCACTGTCGACAGCAGGTAACGTTAAGAATCTACCTAGGATGGTCTGGAATAGAGGTTAGAACGGGTGGAATCTTAGTAGCTGCTATGCTTAGGCGACTAGCTTCCCTGCTGCCGTCGGCCAATATCGAGATCAAGAGTGGCTAGGGTTTGCTGTCGAGGGGAGAAAATCCCCTCGACAACATTTCGATCTAGGGCGTGTTCGGTTCCCTCAGTGTCGAAATCGGGTCGCGTCAAAAACCCGACCCAAATTCATTGGTTCTGACCCGATTTCGGGTCGGATCAATCTTGGCCCGAAACCTGACCCGACCCGGCCCGAGTTCCACGCTCGGGTCGGGTTTTAGCCCGGGTCGGGTCGGGTCGGCCCGCGCGGGGCAGGCAAATGAATATACTGACCCGACCCGGGCTAAACCACGGGTCGGGTCGGGCCGGCCCGACCCGCGCGGGGCACCTGCTCAACTCTAATTGTAATAATATATGAGTGTAACCAGTTGCTGGCTCTCTTATTCGCCGCTCTCGTCCTCTCCTTTCGCCCCATGCAACCCCCTCCCACCTCATCACAGGACATGTAGCAAGCCAACTGTTGCCATCCCTGGCAACCCATGCAGCCATTGTGGCTGCGTACAACGCTGCAGGCAGCAGTGGGTGATTGGAAGGCTTCTTCCCTGCTCTCCTCTCTCCCTCCGCTTTACCCTGCAACCCCATTTCACCCCTTTGAATCCCTTATTACTCACCACCTCATCACAGGACATGGATCAGGCCAACTGCCACCCCTCCCTGGCAACTCACGCAGCCGTGGTCGCAGCATACAGTTCTGCAGGCCCGTTTGAAGTGGCTTATGCACAGGTGCTGCTCTCGCTGTCTACTCTCAACCCATGCAACCCCCATCCCCTTGCAACAGGATATGGAGCAGGCAAACTGTCGCCCCTCTCTGGCAACCCATGCAGCCGTGGTCGCAGCATACAGTTCTGCAGGCCCGTTTGAAGTGGCTTATGCACAGGTGCTGCTCTCGCTGTCTACTCTCAACCCATGCAACCCCCATCCCCTTGCAACAGGATATGGAGCAGGCAAACTGTCGCCCCTCTCTGGCAACCCATGCAGCCGTGGTCGCAGCATACAGTTCTGCAGGCCCGTTTGAAGTGGCTTATGCACAGGTGCTGCTCTCGCTGTCTACTCTCAACCCATGCAACCCCCATCCCCTTCCAACAGGATATGGAGCAGGCAAACTGTCGCCCCTCTCTGGCAACCCATGCAGCCATGGTGGCCGCATACAGTGCTGCCGGCACGTTTGAAGCGGCTTATGCACAGACGACGGAGATCAGGGAGGAGGGCATGGTGCCGCCCGCTGCCAGATACTGCCACTTGCTGGCGCTCTGTGCGAGGAGAGGCAGGTGAGTGGGAGGAATGAGGTGGATAGAGGCGCAAGTGTGAAGGAATGTATCATGTATGTGTCAGACGACGGAGATCAGAGAGGAGGTGACTTTTGAGGTGACTTTTAAGTCGACTCAAAAGTCACTTTGTCAGACGATGGAGATCAAAGAGGAGGGCATGGTGCCACCTGCTGCCAGTTACTGCCACCTACTTGCGCTGTGTGCAAGGAGTAACCACGTGATTGAAGAACACTTCTTGCGCTCTGCCACCTTCTTGCGCTGTGTTTTGAGACGTCTCAAAACACTTCTTCAATCACCTGCTGCCAGTTACTGCCACCTACTTGCGCTGTGTGCGAGGAGGGGAAGGTGAGAGGAAAAGTGGGTGGGGAAAGAGGGAGACGGGGAAAGAGGGAGACGGGGAAAGAGGGAGACGGGGAAAGAGGGAGACGGGGAAAGAGGGAGACGGGGAAAGAGGGAGACGGGGAAAGATAGGGACAAGGGGAATGAGATGGCGCGTTTGAAGCGGCTTATGCCCTGATGACGACGGAGATCAGGGAAGAAGGCATGGTGCCACTGCCGCCTGCTGCTAGCTAGCTACTGTGATATGCTGCTCTGAGCGCTTGATGCATCTTGTCTTGCCCCACCTCTTCCATCCTCCTCAAGCTCCCCCATTCCATGTCAGGTGGAACAGGGGAGCTGCTGGTGGGTAGGGGCGGTCATGTGTCTTTCCCTCAAGCTCCTCAAGCTCCCCCATTCCCTGTCAGGTGGATGGGCGCCCCATTCCCTGTCATGTGGCAGGACATGCGGCGGCTGATCATGGAAATGGAAGGAGGTGGAACGGGGGCGGGAGCACTGAGTGGTGAGGGGGCTGCTGGTGGGGCGGGGCGGTCATGTGTCTTTCCCTTTATCTCATCCTCTTCATTTGTTTCCCATCCTCTTCCCATCAATTTCCCCCTTTTGCTACTCCTCTCGCCAACCCCTCCTCTCTCCCAGGTGGCAGGACATGCGGCGGCTGATCATGGAGATGGAAGGGGGAGGAACAGGAGAAGAGCACCGGGTGGTGAGGGGGCTGCTGGTGGGGCGGTGCGAGTTGCCATGTGCCTTTCCGCTCTTCCCAACCAGTCCTTCCTATCCTCTTCCCATCCTTTGTTACTCCAGTCCCTTTCTTTTCAGGTGGCAGGACATGCGGCGGCTGATCATGGAAATGGAAGGGGGCGGAACGGGGGAGGAGCACCGGGTGGTGAGGGGGCTGCTGGTGGGGCGGTGCGAGTTGCCATGTGCCTTTCCGCTCTTCCCAACCAGTCCTTCCTATCCTCTTCCCATCCTTTGTTACTCCACTCCCTTTCTTTTCAGGTGGCAGGACATGCGGCGGCTGATCATGGAAATGGAAGGGGGCGGAACGGGGGAGGAGCACCGGGTGGTGAGGGGGCTGCTGGTGGGGCGGTGCGAGTTGCCATGTGCCTTTCCGCTCTTCCCAACCAGTCCTTCCTATCCTCTTCCCATCCTTTGTTACTCCACTCCCTTTCTTTTCAGGTGGCAGGACATGCGGCGGCTGATCATGGAAATGGAAGGGGGCGGAACGGGGGAGGAGCACCGGGTGGTGAGGGGGCTGCTGGTGGGGCGGTGCGAGTTGCCATGTGCCTTTCCGCTCTTCCCAACCAGTCCTTCCTATCCTCTTCCCATCCTTTGTTACTCCACTCCCTTTCTTTTCAGGTGGCAGGACATGCGGCGGCTGATCATGGAAATGGAAGGGGGCGGAACGGGGGAGGAGCACCGGGTGGTGAGGGGGCTGCTGGTGGGGCGGTGCGAGTTGCCATGTGCCTTTCCGCTCTTCCCAACCAGTCCTTCCTATCCTCTTCCCATCCTTTGTTACTCCACTGCCTTTCTTTTCAGGTGGCAGGACATGCGGCGGCTGATCATGGAAATGGAAGGGGGCGGAACGGGGGAGGAGCACCGGGTGGTGAGGGGGCTGCTGGTGGGGCGGTGCGAGTTGCCATGTGCCTTTCCGCTCTTCCCAACCAGTCCTTCCTATCCTCTTCCCATCCTTTGTTACTCCACTCCCTTTCTTTTCAGGTGGCAGGACATGCGGCGGCTGATCATGGAAATGGAAGGGGGCGGAACGGGGGAGGAGCACCGGGTGGTGAGGGGGCTGCTGGTGGGGCGGTGCGAGTTGCCATGTGCCTTTCCGCTCTTCCCAACCAGTCCTTCCTATCCTCTTCCCATCCTTTGTTACTCCACTGCCTTTCTTTTCAGGTGGCAGGACATGCGGCGGCTGATCATGGAAATGGAAGGGGGCGGAACGGGGGAGGAGCACCGGGTGGTGAGGGGGCTGCTGGTGGGGCGGTGCGAGTTGCCATGTGCCTTTCCGCTCTTCCCAACCAGTCCTTCCTATCCTCTTCCCATCCTTTGTTACTCCACTCCCTTTCTTTTCAGGTGGCAGGACATGCGGCGGCTGATCATGGAAATGGAAGGGGGCGGAACGGGGGAGGAGCACCGGGTGGTGAGGGGGCTGCTGGTGGGGCGGTGCGAGTTGCCATGTGCCTTTCCGCTCTTCCCAACCAGTCCTTCCTATCCTCTTCCCATCCTTTGTTACTCCACTCCCTTTCTTTTCAGGTGGCAGGACATGCGGCGGCTGATCATGGAAATGGAAGGGGGCGGAACGGGGGAGGAGCACCGGGTGGTGAGGGGGCTGCTGGTGGGGCGGTGCGAGTTGCCATGTGCCTTTCCGCTCTTCCCAACCAGTCCTTCCTATCCTCTTCCCATCCTTTGTTACTCCACTGCCTTTCTTTTCAGGTGGCAGGACATGCGGCGGCTGATCATGGAAATGGAAGGGGGCGGAACGGGGGAGGAGCACCGGGTGGTGAGGGGGCTGCTGGTGGGGCGGTGCGAGTTGCCATGTGCCTTTCCGCTCTTCCCAACCAGTCCTTCCTATCCTCTTCCCATCCTTTGTTACTCCACTCCCTTTCTTTTCAGGTGGCAGGACATGCGGCGGCTGATCATGGAAATGGAAGGGGGCGGAACGGGGGAGGAGCACCGGGTGGTGAGGGGGCTGCTGGTGGGGCGGTGCGAGTTGCCATGTGCCTTTCCGCTCTTCCCAACCAGTCCTTCCTATCCTCTTCCCATCCTTTGTTACTCCACTGCCTTTCTTTTCAGGTGGCAGGACATGCGGCGGCTGATCATGGAAATGGAAGGGGGCGGAACGGGGGAGGAGCACCGGGTGGTGAGGGGGCTGCTGGTGGGGCGGTGCGAGTTGCCATGTGCCTTTCCGCTCTTCCCAACCAGTCCTTCCTATCCTCTTCCCATCCTTTGTTACTCCACTCCCTTTCTTTTCAGGTGGCAGGACATGCGGCGGCTGATCATGGAAATGGAAGGGGGCGGAACGGGGGAGGAGCACCGGGTGGTGAGGGGGCTGCTGGTGGGGCGGTGCGAGTTGCCATGTGCCTTTCCGCTCTTCCCAACCAGTCCTTCCTATCCTCTTCCCATCCTTTGTTACTCCACTCCCTTTCTTTTCAGGTGGCAGGACATGCGGCGGCTGATCATGGAAATGGAAGGGGGCGGAACGGGGGAGGAGCACCGGGTGGTGAGGGGGCTGCTGGTGGGGCGGTGCGAGTTGCCATGTGCCTTTCCGCTCTTCCCAACCAGTCCTTCCTATCCTCTTCCCATCCTTTGTTACTCCACTCCCTTTCTTTTCAGGTGGCAGGACATGCGGCGGCTGATCATGGAAATGGAAGGGGGCGGAACGGGGGAGGAGCACCGGGTGGTGAGGGGGCTGCTGGTGGGGCGGTGCGAGTTGCCATGTGCCTTTCCGCTCTTCCCAACCAGTCCTTCCTATCCTCTTCCCATCCTTTGTTACTCCACTCCCTTTCTTTTCAGGTGGCAGGACATGCGGCGGCTGATCATGGAAATGGAAGGGGGCGGAACGGGGGAGGAGCACCGGGTGGTGAGGGGGCTGCTGGTGGGGCGGTGCGAGTTGCCATGTGCCTTTCCGCTCTTCCCAACCAGTCCTTCCTATCCTCTTCCCATCCTTTGTTACTCCACTCCCTTTCTTTTCAGGTGGCAGGACATGCGGCGGCTGATCATGGAAATGGAAGGGGGCGGAACGGGGGAGGAGCACCGGGTGGTGAGGGGGCTGCTGGTGGGGCGGTGCGAGTTGCCATGTGCCTTTCCGCTCTTCCCAACCAGTCCTTCCTATCCTCTTCCCATCCTTTGTTACTCCACTCCCTTTCTTTTCAGGTGGCAGGACATGCGGCGGCTGATCATGGAAATGGAAGGGGGCGGAACGGGGGAGGAGCACCGGGTGGTGAGGGGGCTGCTGGTGGGGCGGTGCGAGTTGCCATGTGCCTTTCCGCTCTTCCCAACCAGTCCTTCCTATCCTCTTCCCATCCTTTGTTACTCCACTGCCTTTCTTTTCAGGTGGCAGGACATGCGGCGGCTGATCATGGAAATGGAAGGGGGCGGAACGGGGGAGGAGCCTTAGTACCTCTACCCACCTGTTTTTCCTTGTTTGTTACTCCTCTCTGCAATCTCCCAGGTGGCAGGACATGCGGCGGCTGATCATGGAAATGGAAGGGGGCGGAACGGGGGAGGAGCACCGGGTGGTGAGGGGGCTGCTGGTGGGGCGGTGCGAGTTGCCATGTGCCTTTCCGCTCTTCCCAACCAGTCCTTCCTATCCTCTTCCCATCCTTTGTTACTCCACTCCCTTTCTTTTCAGGTGGCAGGACATGCGGCGGCTGATCATGGAAATGGAAGGGGGCGGAACGGGGGAGGAGCACCGGGTGGTGAGGGGGCTGCTGGTGGGGCGGTGCGAGTTGCCATGTGCCTTTCCGCTCTTCCCAACCAGTCCTTCCTATCCTCTTCCCATCCTTTGTTACTCCACTCCCTTTCTTTTCAGGTGGCAGGACATGCGGCGGCTGATCATGGAAATGGAAGGGGGCGGAACGGGGGAGGAGCACCGGGTGGTGAGGGGGCTGCTGGTGGGGCGGTGCGAGTTGCCATGTGCCTTTCCGCTCTTCCCAACCAGTCCTTCCTATCCTCTTCCCATCCTTTGTTACTCCAGTCCCTTTCTTTTCAGGTGGCAGGACATGCGGCGGCTGATCATGGAAATGGAAGGGGGCGGAACGGGGGAGGAGCACCGGGTGGTGAGGGGGCTGCTGGTGGGGCGGTGCGAGTTGCCATGTGCCTTTCCGCTCTTCCCAACCAGTCCTTCCTATCCTCTTCCCATCCTTTGTTACTCCACTCCCTTTCTTTTCAGGTGGCAGGACATGCGGCGGCTGATCATGGAAATGGAAGGGGGCGGAACGGGGGAGGAGCACCGGGTGGTGAGGGGGCTGCTGGTGGGGCGGTGCGAGTTGCCATGTGCCTTTCCGCTCTTCCCAACCAGTCCTTCCTATCCTCTTCCCATCCTTTGTTACTCCACTCCCTTTCTTTTCAGGTGGCAGGACATGCGGCGGCTGATCATGGAAATGGAAGGGGGCGGAACGGGGGAGGAGCACCGGGTGGTGAGGGGGCTGCTGGTGGGGCGGTGCGAGTTGCCATGTGCCTTTCCGCTCTTCCCAACCAGTCCTTCCTATCCTCTTCCCATCCTTTGTTACTCCACTGCCTTTCTTTTCAGGTGGCAGGACATGCGGCGGCTGATCATGGAAATGGAAGGGGGCGGAACAGGGGAGGAGCCTTAGTACCTCTACCCACCTGTTTTTCCTTGTTTGTTACTCCTCTCTGCAATCTCCCAGGTGGCAGGACATGCGGCGGCTGATCATGGAAATGGAAGGGGGCGGAACGGGGGAGGAGCACCGGGTGGTGAGGGGGCTGCTGGTGGGGCGGTATGAATCGGAGGAGTTCTGGCCGATCGCTGAGGACTTCTTTGGGCGACTCAAGGTGAGATGCATTGACTGCTGCCTAGTTGACTATCCTCTCTTGAGATGGTCCAAGATGCATGATGTACGGGCTGCTTGTGGGGAAATATGAGTTGGAGGGAGTTCTGGCCCATTGCAGATGACTTCTTTGGGCGGCTCAAGGTGGGGGCAAGGTGATGGTGATTGTGGTTGGTTGTTCCTCAACGCGCTCATGGATGCCCTCTGGTGGGCGGGCAGGCGGGCCACAGCGCTCTAGCTGCACTCATGCCTTTTGAGGCGCCTCAAAAGCTGCACTCATGTCGTGCCTTTTTTCCCCTGTGTGCGCCCCTGCCTTCACCTCTTGCTCCTTGGACAATCCCCCACACAGAGGGAGGGAGTGGCGGTAAACCGGGTGTTTCTCAACGCGCTAATGGACGCCCTCTGGTGGGCTGGAAGGCGGGCCTCAGCACTCAAGCTGCACGCACCAACCACCAGCCTTGTGGTCTTCCCGGAAGCTTCCTACCGCTCCCCGACGCTGTGGTCCCTGGACGTGCACCGGTCAGTTCAGTTCTGTTGAGTGTCTGCGCAGGCAGCCAACGTCCCTTGTGCCCTTACCAAGGCTGCTCTGCAAACACCTTTTCCCCTTCCCTCTCATTGTTTTTGGTTTTGTTCTGTTTTGTTTTATTCATTTCACATGCTCCTGACCTCATTTCGCATGCAATCCAATCTCCAATCTCCTTCACTCTCACGCAGCATGTCACAAGGGGCGGCATGTGTGTTTCTACACCACTGGCTCTCCCAAGTGCATGAAACAGCTGTGCTGGAGCCAGCAGAGCTTCCACCTCTTTTCAGTATAGTCACAAGGTGAGGATATATAGCTTCATTCCAAGTGCAGCTGGTTTCAATATTGTTGTCAGGTGCGATGAGACTCAGTACGTAACTACCGACGCTGTCTTTTGTTTTCCTCCCGTGTATCCGTTAGGAAGTGTTGATATTTGTAAATGTGTGTTCCTGTGCCCAATCATTGTATTGGCTCAGGTGGGGTGACGAGAGTCCCAACAAGGATGAGGCCGATGCAGCGCCTGTGAATAAAGCCATGGTGCAAGCTGTTCAGACGCTTCAACTCCCCTTCGCTCCAGCACCGTGGAATAGAGGCCGACTCGTTGCAAATCGCGAAGCCTTGATGACGTGGCTTCTAGCAGATGGGAATGCGGATCTCTTGGTCCTGAAGGATGCTCCATTTCCTGTAGAGGTCTCAAGTAGGTCTGGTGCATGATATTTGGCGTGGTGGTCCTGAGATGTTAGTGAATGTACAAATGTAGTGAATGAAATCTACTTTGTAAACGGACCTCAGGCTTCAAACAAGGATGGCGCAAGGCCAATCTCATTTTCCGAACCTGACGAGGGGACGGAGTTATGGCAGACAGAGAGCACAAGTTTCCGCTTCGATCGACGGCGGCGATACGTCTGCATGGGTGCTCGGGAGCTTGTCCTGACGGCTAGCGGACGTGCAAGCCCCAAATCGGGCTCGTTTTTGGTTTGGTCTGGCTGGCTTGAGTCTCTAGGCCCGGCAAAAGCTGACAGTCACTGTAGCTGGAATGATTGGAAAGCGGCGGGAGAAGCAAGGCAGTTGCTGATTGGCGAAGGCACTGGAGTTTGTGTGTTTACTTTAAACCCGAGTGTATGAATGTTATGAAAATCTCTAGGGAATGGCAAGTTTCTGAGGATCCTTTTGCGGTTTCTAGTAAACATCTTGTTTGCTTTGAAGCTTGTGACTGATATTTTCCAGTTTCATGTTGATCGACGCGAGAAAAGGAGATCAGAAATCAGCTGCTGCACTCCCACGACTATGCAGTTCCCCGGTCAAGGTGACGGAAGTTGCTGGTTTGGGAGCTTGCGCTAAAATTTAACCCAAGAGCCGTACCCCCAACCAATCTCAATGACTGTCGGTTCGTGGATTGATTCCTGCTGGGAGTTCCCAGGGTATTCCAGGGTGCGACCTTCGAGTTAGCCTGCTGGTCATTTCCTGTGGTAAACTCTGGCTCTCATTCTCAAACCCTTTCAACCGTAACGCACCCCTCGACCCAAGGCAGCAAACAAGCGCAAGCGAAGTAGACAGGAGATAGAGATTGGCTGGCTGGCTGTAGGCAAGATAAGGCTTTGTCCTTCACTCTAGCTATGTTCATTCTGAAAGCAGAGATTTCTGACATAGACATTGCCTAGTGCCTGGATTTTACATTGCCCTAAACAAGCTTCCGCTTATCATCAGCCCTAAGAGAACAGCAATACCTTCCTGTGGTAAAAGGTATCTGTTCGTGCGATCTTACGAGTTCGGGGTTTCCAGGCGTTAGGTGGTTGAAGACTCGAGGCATCGGGTGATCGGAGGGTTTAACAGCCTCCTGTCTATTTCACTCTCTTTTCTCCCTTCCTCTTTATTTCCGTTTCGGACGATTATAAAAATCCGCCAAGATGATGGACATGGTATTGACCCTCCTTATAGCGAGCTGCATGACTTTAACGCAGTTCGCGTTACAGCTCAAGGAGAACATGTCCACGTGTGCATACTACAAGAACTTCACTCTGGTTCTAGACTCCGTCGCCAGCATCCACGCGCTGCTCGAGAACTGCAAGAAATTCAAAAACTGGGGAGCGACAACGGACGCGGCGAAGAAGGCGTTTCAGAAGCTGGAGGACCTTCTGAGGAAGTGCACGGGACTTCTGCAGCGCTGCATCAGCGCGCGAAGCAAGCTTCTGCAGGTTCGTCTATATTCTATATGTATTGTTTTCCCACATGTTTTGTCGCAAATGCGTTAACAGACAAAAATGTTTGGCTTGATTCACATGGCTCCTCGTTTTTTAAACAAGAGTATTAACTACATTCAAGCGACTGTATCTTTCTAACCGTTTTTCCTGAGTCTCTTAGACCTGAAAAATGGGAGGTTTCGCTGATTGCACTGATTTTTTTATGCAAAATATTCGTTACCATCAATCGCAGCATCTATTCCTGCACACACATTCTTAGTCGCCTGATGAGTTATCAGGAACACATTGTGAACCCTGCATCGCTCGGCAACTGTGTGCGAGTTTTGAGGTGTTTCAAGATTGCCACACATTAGGGTCGCATCGGGAATCTTCAACCTCTTGGTAACTTATCCTGGAAGCCGCTGTAAAGGCATCATTTCATATAACATTCAAGTTTTCCCCCTCATTTTGCTTTCCGCGCGCAGCTGGTGTCCGAGACGACGATCAAGCTCGACGACTTCGTCTCCATGCATGCTGAGCTGGAAGCGTGCCTGCTCGCCATCCCCACGGACGCCATGCCTGATGACCTCGTAGCGCAGGTACGCGATAAGGGGCCACAAGCCTTACCAAGGTGATGTTTTGTCGCCTAAAAAATGAGCTGGAAGCGTGCCTGCTCGCCATCCCCACCGACGCCATGCCCGACGACTTCGTAGCGCAGGTACGCGATAGGGTGTTACAAACCTGGTTACGTGTCTGTATATGGTGAAACTGCGCGTAAGTCGGAACGGTAGATCGTTGAGGAAGCTAGGTAATTGGGTAGTTGTACCTGGCGGTTTTTTAGTCAACACTAAGTCTCATCGTAAAGGCAGCTAGTCTCATATTGAACCTGCGACTTTACACGCTGTACGGACCTTCCGATCCTCCCCCTAGCCGCGTTTTCGTAAGCGCATAATGGTGCCGTTAAATGAAAGCCGTTTCATGCATGTCGTCCGTCATTGTTTTCTGTTATTACTTCGCGGGACGTACCGTCAAGGTCTGGTCGGTCCTCTTTGTCTGAATGTCCAGATCAGTCGTCACTTTCAACGCGTCCTAAGCTCGCGAACCCCGTGTGTTGATGATGAGCCAATGAAGCGAAGGGAGGAAAATGAGAAGAGCCGACCGATGTTGCCTCTCGTTTACCTGTACTACTCTTTTTTCCCTTACGTCTTGAGTCGACTCATTACTTTCGTCCCCTATATGATTTCTTCCTCCCGAACACCCTCGTCCAGCTTTTAACTTCTCCGCTTGCTTCTCCCTCCCTGCTCTCCCCCTACGCGTAGCCATATACCCCCGCCCCACCGCTTCTCGACGTCCTCGCCGCCGCCTCTCTCTCCATTCCCCTTTCCTTCCCTGCTCCCGCTCCAATCCACGCTGAAGCTAATCCACGACGCGTGCTTCGCGGATCGCTTTACGGCTAACATGAAGCAGCAGCTGCAGATTCATGCCCTTCCCGTCTCCTTTCTGCTACCCCCTCTCCCCCAGATCCAAGCGACGCTGAAGCAAATCCACGACGCGTGCTTCGCGGAGCTTTTCACGGCCTAGATGAAGCAGCAACTGCAGATTCATGCTCTTCCCCTCTTCCCCGCCTCAACCCCTCCCCTCCCTCCTTCCCCCTTCATTCCCTCTCTCCCCTTTCACTCGACCCAGATCCAAGCCACGCTGAAGCAGATTCACGACGCGAGTTTTGAGGATCTCTTTACGGCCGACATGAAGCAGCAGCTGCAGTCGCTGCAGCAGGACGGCGGGGGCAGCGGGGGCGCGGGCGTGCGGCGCAGCAGCAGCCTGGGCACGCCGTACACGCAGAGCCAGTTCCCCGCGGGGCAGCTGGCGGACGCGCTGGGCATGGACGGCGGGGGCGCGTTCCGCAAGGAGCAGGAGGCGCTGGCGCTGGAGAAGCGCAAGGCCGCGGAGAGCAGGGACAAGGCGCAAGAAGCGCTCATGGATCAGGTCAGTGGGGAGGGGAAAATGGAAAAGGGGAAAATGGAAAAGGAGAAAATGGAAAAGGGGAAAATGGAAAAGGGGAAAGTGGAAAAGGGGAAAGTGGAAAAGGGGAAAGTGGAAAAGGGGAAAGTGGAAAAGGGGAAAGTGGAAAAGGGGAAAGTGGAAAAGGGGAAAGTGGAAAAGGGGAAAGTGGAAAAGGGGAAAGTGGAAAAGGGGAAGTTGAGTGGAGAAAGTGGGTGGGGGAGGGGGAGCTTTGGTGCTGGCGCTGGAGAAGCGCAAAGCCGCGGAGAGCAGAGACAAGCCGCAGAAGGCGCTCATGGGTCCGCTCTGTTGGAGGGGAAGAGGGTGAGGGGGGGTGGAACTGGAGGGAAAGGGGAAGGGTGAAGGGGGTGTGGGGAAGACGCGAAGAGGGAGGTAGAAAATCAGGGATGACGCTGAAGAAGCGCGAGGCTGAGGAGAGCAGAGACAATGCGCAGGATGCACTGATGGATCAGGTCAGTGGAGATAAGGTTGAAAGGGGAGAAGGGGGGAAGAAGAAGTGGAAGAAGCTCCCTCTTTTCCCACCTTGGCCCGTTTTTACACCCTCATTTGGTCCGCCGTTTCCACCCTGTCCAAACCCACCCCCACCCACACCCCAACCTACACTCCTCATCAGCTGATAAGCATCATCAGCTGATAAGCATCATCAGCTGATAACCATTCTGATGCGCATGGAGTGCGAGCTGCCCGCCTTCAAGGAGTCCCAGGCGAAGCCCGCCCCCATATCTCCACCTTCACCGGCTTATACCCCTCCGCCTAATCCACAACCCCACCCTACACCCCTCCACCAGCTGATCACCCTCCTGATGCGCATGGAGCGAGAACTTCCTGCCTTCGAGGAGCCGCAGGCAAAGCTCCCTCACAGCCCCACCTTGACACATTCTCTCCCCTGTGCCTTCACTCCCAACCGCACCCAGCGTGTAGTTAGTCGATTTTTGAGTCGACTCAAAAATCCCCACCTTGGCACATTCTCTCCCCTGTGCCTTCACTCCCAACCACAACCCCAACCCACACCCCCAACCCACACCCCCATCCGCACCCCCAACCCACACCCCCAACCCACACCCCCAACCCACACCCCCAACCGCACCCCCAACCCACACCCTCCACCAGCTGATCACCATTCTGATGCGCATGGAGCGCAAGCTCCCCGCCTTCAAGGCGTCCCAGGCGAAGCTTCCGTACATTCTCATCTTGGCCTGTCCTTTACCCTCCATTCCAACCCTCCTTCCCCCACGCCTGCCCCCGTTCTACCCCCTGCCAGCTGATCACCATCCTGACGCGCATGTTTTGAGACGTCTCAAAACATCTCTTTTATCACGCGCATGGAACGGGAACTCCCAGCTTTCAAGGAGTCCCAGGCGAAGCTCTCCCCCACATTGCCACTCTTGCCCTGGTTTCACCCCTCCCAACCCCCGCCCTTGTCCCCATACCACCCTAATCCTCTTTCAGCTGATCACCATTCTAATGCGCATGGAGCGAGAGCTTCCTGCCTTCAAGGAGTCCCAGGCGAAGCTCGCCCGCGAGAGAGCCTCCGCAGCAGCAGCAGCCAGCTCAGGCGGCGGGCAGCGGGGCAGCAGCGGCCTCTCTGGCACCTCCTCGGTGCCCAAGTCGCCCAAAGAGCTTCTCAGCCCCACCCGCCGCCGCATGATGCTGCTGGCAAACGCTGTGGATGATATGACTGGGGATGCTGCTGGGTTGTCGCTTACTGGGAGCGGCGGGAGCGGGTCGGCCGGTCGGGAACGCCGAAGCAGGCGGTCAGGAGCGGAGGGCGGTGGGGATGCGCATGATAGGTACGATGCACAGACCCAGCAACAGCAGCAGCAGCATTCGCGGTTTAGGGACGGGGAGGGGGATGGGGGCGGGAGGACGGACGACGATCGGCACAAGGACCGGAACAGAGCGGTGCGAGGGGAGAGAGAGCATAGGAGGAGCACCGAGCGGAGGGACCGAGGCAAAGACGAACCTGGTCCGGGCACTGGTATGCCAGGTTCTAAAAGCACTGGGGGGGCAGGCGCAGGCGATGCCCGGTCCAAGTCGCCGTTTGACATGGGCGGCAGGAAGGGCGGCGACGATTTGGAGTATATGGATGACCCGACAAGGGCCCGTACGGGCAGTTCGAGTGGGAGAGAGAAGGATAAGATGGGGAAGACGGGCAGCGGAGGCAGCTCTGCTAGCAGCGTCAGTGGTGGGTCACGCAGCCGATCTAAGACTGGGCGTACTAGCAGCGTGGATAAGCCAGGGGGAAACGGGGATATGGGGGGAATGGGAGGGGAGTTTGGTGGAGAGGGTGGCGGCGGGGCAGGTGCGGAATGTTCCGATCCTGAAGCTGACCTGGCGGCGTATGATCCCGAGGCTCCGCAGCAGATCGTGCAGAATCTGCTGTTTGGGTCGGCGGAGGAGAAGGGCCGGGCGGCGGGGCTCGTTGGATGGTATGCATCGATCTCAGCTGCAAACCGATCGACTTTCCGAGAAGCTGGTGCTGTAGACGCCCTGCTGCCGCTGGCTGTAGGTGGGCCACGGGACCCGAAGGGAGCCGAATCTGCGCTTGCCGCTCTGCTAAACCTCTCGTCTGATGAGATGGGGAAGCAGGAGCTGCTCACTCACCTCCCGCTGCTGATTCAGGCGCTCAAACGCGCGGATTTCTCCTCTGCAGCAGGCTCATCTGCAGCCAATGTAATGAAATGTGCCGCGTCCTTTTCGGACCGCGCCCGGGGGCTGGTTATCGATGCAGGAGCGGTCCCACCACTGGTGAAGCAGCTTACCGGATCGAACCACGAAGGGATGCATCCAGGGTATGATACGCCGTCCAGGCAAGCCGCAGCAGAGACTGTCGCGTGTCTCGCTCAGTGCGAGTCTCAGCGGAGCAAACTGGTGGGAGAAGGCGTGATTCCAGCCCTGGCGGTGGCCCTACAGGCGAATCTGAACAACGAAACAGTGGTCGCCACGTGTCAAGCGCTGTCTCGGCTGGCGACTGTGCCGGACGGGAGGGAGGCGATGGGCGAGGCGATCCCGTCGCTGGTAACCGTGTTACGGCTGGATTATCCTGCGGCGGTGAGGGATGCGGTGGAGGCGCTGCTGCAGCTGGCGAAGCACAGCCCGACGCACAGAAGCAATATTAGGAACAGCGGAGGCATGCGGTACTTGCGAAACGTGTTGCGATCAGGCCCACCCACGCTCCATCCAAAGGTACGTGTGTAGTTGTTATTTTTGAGGCGCGTCAACGCAACCCGACGCAGAGAAGCAATATTCGGAACAGCAGAGGCATGCAGTATCTGCGGAATGTGTTGCGATCGGGCCCACCCACTCTCCATCCAAAGGTGCGTTTGTAGTTGTGATTAGTCGCTTGCTTTTGATTGTTGCTAGTCTTTCAAATTGTTGTGTGTTTTTGCTGGTTTGTTTATTTATTGATCGTGTTCTTGCTGACCGAGGCTGCAATGTTCCTTGTTGCGGTGTGCTTTTGGTTGATGACCGACTGAAATGTTTGGGTTGTGAGCTGGGATGGGATGGCGTCTGTTTGTTGGATGTGCCTGCTTTGCTCGTATTTGTCGAATTTCCAGGCAATGGAGCTTTTGGCAGCACTTTTCTCCTAACTGATTTGGCTAGGGCAATGTGCATTATTATCGTCACTTGACTTCTAGCCATATCTTGCCTGACATGTGGCCACAGTTTTGTGTGCGTCTAGACACGCCAGGAGTCACTCCCTGCTTTGAAGGGGCACTCCCTGTCTAGAATGTGCAGTCCAGATTCTAGTAGGGTGAAGGGAAATCCTATGATGTACAATTCGTTAGCGCTCCTCTAAACATTTTTACACTCTTGTACCGATGTCGGGGATTCTGGAAACGCAACACCTAATTGCGATAACGACGGCAGCCAGCAAACAACCAGGATGACGACCAAGAGGTCCGGAATCGGTATGGTAGAAGGTATATAGATTCAGTTCGGTCTAGTGTGGTGGTCAGTGGTGTATCTCTGACATGACACTTCTCGCACGCTTGATTGTGTTGGCTGAGATTCTGCCGTTCCGACTAACTAAGGCTCCCTAGAAACTATTTTGAGCTCTTGATAATACCTCATGGTCAACCAGACCAGATCGTGCTTCCACTCCTGTCCTGTCTCATTTGTTTCTCATTAGCGTGTGAGTGAAGTTCTCTACTCTCGTTGTCGTCGCTGTTCTGTAGCTCCATCAGCGTTCAAGTTCCAGATGTTCAAGTTCCAGCTACAAGGGGAAAGCGAGTATGCATTGTAGCCTGGCTGGTTCCGTGAGAAAACAGCCTGGCGATTCGAGACGAAAACACCAGCGCTCACTCTGAACGAGGAGCCGTCTTCAGCGTGACACGATCGTGCGACACGCCTTCTTGCTTTATGGGCTGCATGCACGAGATTCTTGAGCCGACTCGATATCCTTTTCCTCCAAAGGGGAAACTATCGCGATGTAGCAACTACGCTCGAACCCTTGACAGGTTCGCAATCATGGTGATGAACATGTCACATCGAAGTAGTTATGTGTTCCAGACTAGTGATGTCACATCACTTCTTGGGGCAAACGTTTTTAAGCGCGAAGAGGTTTCGCTCAGGTTGACGTGACATTTTCGCCGTCAGGCGGCATCAAATCAGTCTCGTTCATTGCAAGCCTCGGCGGTATTGGCTGTCGCGGCAACAGTCGTGTCGACAGGTAGACGTGACAGACGCCAAGCTGAACTCATCTCCATTCTTCAACGCGGCTCATTCAGTTCTTGTCGTGGCTATATAAATGGACTCGTAGCGTTTAAGTCAGCAGGTCACAGATTCGAAGCCTGAGTTTTGCATTGAAGTGCTAAGCTGACGAAGATGGCGTTGCTTAAGTCGCTCACTGGGCCGACTGCGCTAATCCTTTGCGTGCTGATCTCGTCAGGTGACTTGACGCCAACTACTTGTGCAATCCTGTAACTCTGGGTTTGTTGCTTTCGTCGGTTGTCATACAATTTTTGTCTAGCAGCCACTCCTTTTGAGACGTCTCAAAAAGCTCTCGTCAGTTGTCATACACTCTTTGTCTAGCAGCCACTCCTTGACCTTGCATCAGGTCGCTAGTCACGAATGCACTGTGTGCGAGCCTGGTTGAATCCAAGCTTCTATGAGCATATTCCCCTTCCAAATCTTATGAATCTTCAACCTTGGTTGGTCGCAGGATCAACCATGGCGCTGGCATCTCGTGGCAAGGCGCTGGGAATCCACGGAACCGCACAAGATGCTCGTGAAACTCATGCCGGTTCGCTTGTCAGGCACCGCACTCTGAGCGACTCCAATACAGAAGAGCCCCTGCCATAGGTTCCGCTCAACTCTTCCTCTAACAATGGGCTTATCAGTGGCAGCGGTGGAAATCAGTCAATTTCCACCAGCGCGGCTTCATTCTCCCGCCTTGGATGGCCATCACCTCCCAATACACCGTTGTCACCACCACTGCCTCCATTGCCATCATTGCCCACATCTTTGCCATCATTTCCATCTGTCAACAACCCTCTGTCAGGCGTCTGGTCTTTCTTGGCTGGATTTTTCCACCACGGAGGGCCGTCTCCTCCCAGTCCACCCCCTGTCGCACTCACCTCACCAGTATCATCACCACCATCACCGCCATCACTGCAGCCACCATGTGTGAACCAACCACTTTCAGGCTTCTGGTCTCTTCCGTCTCCCTTTCTTCGCATTGGCGGCAGCAACAGCTGCAATGGTGACAGCAGCAGCGGTGGTGTTGGTGGGGAGGCAGCGTCAACAGCGGCGGCGCCCGCATCGGCGGCGGCGGCAGCACTAGCGGCCGCGGCGGGGCGTGTTGGTGGGGAAGTGGGGGAGGAGGCAGCGACACTGGCAGGACGCGGTGGTAGTGGCTTTGAAAGTGGCGACTCTGGCCTCAGTGTTGCTGCTTTCCCTTACACCGGGTTGAATGGACACAATGCCAGCAGTAGGGCCAGTCAGGCCAGTCGTGCCAGTCGTGCTAGCCACGCCAGCCGTGCCAGCCGCACTAGCCGTGCCAGCCGCGTTCGCAGGAATGCACACCCCAGCCGCCTCAATTGATCGGAGATTTAAAATGCAAGTTCGACATTTCTGCAAGATGTTTTTTTCGTCTATAAGGTTCTCTTGCCGTTTATGGAAGAGTTTTGATTGGACTGCCTCAAATGGAGTTGGACTAAATACAATTCTCCACAAACCTAAAACTCCTACCACTTGTAAGTTGTCATCTCCTACCATTTGTAGCCGTGGAATACACGAGATGAGACCCATCATTGACGCCCTGGATTATGTCGCGAAAATCCAAGAATGCTGGGTCTGCTATGACAGGCACATCAACTGGGGCATTTCTACGGTCAGTAGGGTTTCGTACGTTCCTGATTGACAATGGGTTTCGGTATGATAAATTCGTTTATGGCTTGTTGTGCTTTCGCTCACTCCCGAACCTACAGTGGAAAGTCCCATTGAGTTTGGCTTGTTCACTCGGTAGCCAATCATATGCTTGCTAGAAGCCCACCGCCAGGTCCCCCGGATTTGTCCACGAAGCTCGAAATCCTCAACAAGAGGATGCGATGCGAGCAAGAGGAACAGAAACATTGGTGCCACGTCGGTGCTTGCGACGAATGCTCACGACTTCCCTGATCCTTCTCCTTCGTCAGTCTGGTCGTACATCACATCGCCAGTCGCTGCCGTCTTGTCGCAGTGCCAATCCATCCTCCAGGCCAAATCCATTTTCCCTGAGATTGCGCTGAAGGGGTGATCAAAGTACTGCACCAGTCCATCCGGGCCCTGGTGGGACGGTTTTCACCACGGCCCCCTCTTGGTGGAAACGTTCCACCAGGGCCACACGCAGATGCACGACCTGTCGCGACCCCCAGCTGGCTGACGCACGTGAGCGGGAGTCCCGCGCCCGGCTGCAGGTCCCTAGCGAGATACGGGCGGCGGAGGCGGGGTGGTCCCGCGCCGAGCCCGGGACACGCCAGCGCCACACAGTGTGGTCCCAACCCCGCCCCCCCCCCCCTAACCCAGCCCTGGCTCGCGAAACCCCTCGCTCTCCAATCCGAGGTCGAGGGCCGTGTCAAATATTATAGCCTGTAGTGGGTTGGGCTATATGGGGTACAACTAGTTAGGGTTAGGTTATGTACCCCAATTCTGTCAATGCAACACATTCCGCTGTAGTTCTCATTCTGACATGGTATCAGCAGTAGGTTAGCGCTCCTAGCCCTAGGCCCGCCCGTCCCTACCATTAGGGTTACCACTGCGCCCCGCCAGCCCGCCAGCGCCCTACCCCACGCCCCAGCCGGCGCGCCCCTCCCCTCCCCGCCCTTAGCCAGCGCGCACGCCAGCCAGCCAGCGCGCCAGCCAGCCAGCCCGCCGGCCAGCCTGCGCGCCAGCCCGCTTGCACGCCAGCCCGCCAGCGCGCCCGCCAGCGGGCACACCAGCGAGCCCGCCAGCTCGCCTGCCAGCGCGCCCGCCAGCGAGCTCGCCAGCGCGCCCGCCAGCGAGCCCGCCAGCGCGCCCGCCAGCACGCACGCCAGCACGCCCGCTAGCGCGCCCGCCAGCGCCCCGCGCCAGCGGGCCTCGCCGGCGCGCACGCTAGCGCGCCGCGCCCGCGCGCCACGCCAGCCAGCGCGCCCCGCCAGCGCGCGCCCCGCCGCCCCGCGCCCAGCCAGAACGCGCCCCGCCTGCGCGCACCCGCCTCGCACTCACCTCCCTCTCCTCCTCCTCTCGCGGCTGGCGGCCGCTATCACTTGTTCTCGCCCCTCATGGCGACGTCTCGCGTGCTCCGTTTCGACCCTGAGGGGCGCGCGATCGACTTTAGTACCTGGCTGACGCAGGCCCAGCGCCACCTTAGGAGCCAGCGCCAGGATGGCGTGCACCTGTTTGCGCATGCGTCCGGTGCTCTGCCCGCCCCGCCGCAGCCTACACCGCTGCCCACTACCCCACCGCCTACTTCCGAGCAGGAGGCTGAGTACCAGCGCCGGTTCCTCGCTCGTGACGTGTGGGAGTCTCGTGACGCTGCTGCCTGCCTCGCCCTGACCGACCTTCTCCCGCCGACTGAGGCCGTCCACTTCACTCAGGTCGAGTCTGCTGCAGCCCTTTACACTGCTATTGTTGCTCGCTACTCCACTCCCTCCTCTGCCTCCCTCAGCCGCCTTCTCGTCCCCTTTATCTACCCTGACCTCGCCTCCTTTGAGACTGTCGCTGACCTCGCTACCCACCTGCGCTCCCTTGAAGCTCGCTTCAAGGCCGCTTGCACTGAGGAACAGCTTGCCCTTGCACCCCCCCCCATGTGGCTCACTATTCACTGGTTAGTCACTCGCCTCCCTGACCGTCTAGCCACAGCCCGCGACGCGCTTCTCCTGAAGCACCCCACTGAGCTTACTATCGATCTTCTTGAGACCGCTCTCTCGAAGATCGAGAGTAACCTCCTCGCTGTTGCCTCCGCCTCTTCCGCGCCTCCTCCTCGTCTCTTTGAGGGGTGTGCGGTACCACAGCTTCCCACCTTCACTGCCTCGCTTGCCACTGCCGCGTCTTCTGCCTCTGAGGAGACGGCGGCCGTTTCTGTCTCTGGCGGACAGAAACGTGGCAAGTCCGGCAAGAAGGGAGGGAAGGGCGGCGGGGGTTCTGGGGGTGTTGCGGGTGGCGGCGGTGGCGGTAGTACTAGTGGCGGGGGTGGCGGCGGGGGTGACTCGGGACCTGACGGCTCTCCTCTAGACGGTGGTGAGGGGTTTCCGCAGCAGCAGCAGCAGACTCCTCCGCAGCTGCCACCGCCTGGACAGCAGCAGCGGCAGGGACAGCAGCAGCAGCGCCAGGGCCAGCAGCAGCGTCCGCCTCAGCAGCAGCCCCAGCAGTGGGGCACTCAGCAGCAGTGGGGTCCTTCGCAGCAGTGGGGCCCCCCGCAGCAGTGGAGACCTACGGGCCCCCCGAGCACTGGGCGCAGTGGTGCCCCTTCTAGTCGGGGACCCCGCTCGGCCGGCCGCGACGTTGGTCCCTGTGAGTACTGGATCCTGACGGGTCCGCGCAGGGGCACGTACTGCGGCCGCCCTGACCACTCTGCTGCACGCTGCTTCAGCCGTCTCGACGACCTGTACGTCCTGCACCACGGCCCCTCCGCTCCCCCGCCACCGCGCTGGGGACCACTCCTTGCTCGTGGTGTTGCGGTGTTTGATATGTCTATGGATGATGCTAGGTCTTATGCGATGTATGCTGATGTTGACTATAGTGCTGCTGGATCTGTTTACTTGCCTGTACCTAGCGTAGGATCTTTGCCTGTTGCTAGAGTAGGTGCTGGTGTAGGATCCTGTCTAGCTACTAGTACAGGTGCTCCCTCGGCGGACGCGTCGCTCTCCTTCACACTGGACTCCGGAGCGACGCAGTGCTTCTTCCGCGACAGCACGACTCTTACTCCACTCTCGGCGCCGGTTCCTGTAGCACTGGCTGATCCCTCTTCGGGACCGGTCATTGCGACTCACGCCACTACCCTCCCGTGCCCAGCTGCCCCTTCCGGTTCTCTGACCGGCCTCCACGTTCCTACTTTCTCTAGGAACCTGGTTGGTGTGGCTCCTCTGGCGAGACAGAACCTCGGGGTCTGGTTTGAGCCTTCTGGTGACACTGCAGTCTGTGTGGACGGTGACACGTACGCCCCTCTGGCCACTTTTCGTCAGGAGTCGGGCTCTGGTCTGTACACCCTCCACACCGACACCCGTCCGGTTCCCCCGTCCCACCAGGTAGCCAGGTCCAGTCAGGTAGCTGTGCCAGGTCTAGTGGCTGCGTCGTGCTCGTGTCGGTCGCTGTCCCACCCTGTCCTCCTCTGGCACCACCGCCTTGGTCACCCGTCCCTCTCTCGTCTCCGCGCTATGTCCAGTCAGCGTCTTGTCTTAGGCCTCCCCCGCGACCTCCCGCCGCTCCCGCCGTCCCCCGCTCCTCCGTGCGGTCCTTGTGTCCAGGGTCGGCTGCGCGCCACTCCTCACTCCTCCTCCCTTCGTCCAGCCTCCGAGCCCTTTGAGACACTCCACTTAGACGTCTGGGGCCCCGCTTCCCGGCTTGGCCCTGAGCGAGAGAGCTTCTTTCTAGTGGTCGTTGACGACTACTCTCGGTACACCACCGTGTTCCCTTTGGCGAAGAAGTCCGACGTGACTTCTACGCTGATCCGGTGGCTGCTCGCCACCGAGAGTACTCGTCGTCGTCGTGTCAGTTGTCTCCACTCCGACCGTGGGGGTGAGTTTCGCTCCGGCGTTCTCGCCAGATTCTGTGCTGAGCAGGGCATCACCCAGTCCTGGACTCTTCCAGACTCTCCACAGCAGAATGGGGTTGCTGAGCGCCGGCTAGGCCTGGTCATGGAGATTGCCCGCACCTCCATGATCCACGCCCGCGCGCCCCATTTTCTGTGGCCCTACGCGGCTCGGTACGCCGCTCACCAGCTGAACCTCTGGCCTCGCGTCTCTCGGCCAGGGGCTTCACCGACCAGTCTTTGGACAGGGTCCCCTGGTGTTGCGTCGAGGTTTAGTGTCTGGGGCTGCTTGGTGCGCTTGTCCGCGACACCTCTGCGGACAAGCTCTCACCTCGCGGCGTCCCCTGTGTCTTCCTTGGTTTCCCTGAGGCCTCCTCTGACTTCACCTTTTACCACCCTCCCTCCCACCGGTTCTTTGACTCTCGTGACGTCCGTTTCGACGAGTCTGTCCCCTACTACGTCCGGTACCCCTGTCGAGGTCTCCCGGTTCCCCCCCCTCCCCTCTTCCTGGCTCCAGCTCCTCCTCCTCCCGCCCCTGCTCCTCCGGTACCCCCCCCTGGTCCTGCTCCGTCTGGTGTGTCCCACGCTACTCCCCCCCCCTCGGTACCCCCCCAGGTCTCTCCTCCTTCCCCACAGTCGTCCTCACAGCCTCCGCAGCAGCCGTCAGCGCTTCCTTTACCGGCCACTGCGGACTCTGAGGGTGTTGGTGCTCGGGGTGAGGGCTCTGGCGGTGCTCGCTCTGGGGGTGCTGGCGTTGGAGCTGTTCGTGCACCTACAGGAGCCGCCCGTTCTGGGGGTGTTGGCGTTGGCGCTGAGCGTGCACCTGCCGCGGCTGCCCGTTCCGAGGGTGCTGGAGCTGGTGGTGGTGCTGGAGCTGGTGGTGTTTCTGGAGCTGGAGAGTCTGAGGCTGGTGCTGGTGCCACTGGAGGCACCACGACTGGGGGTGCGGGTCCACCTCCTACAGGTGCTAGTCGTGCTGCCGCAGGGGGTACACGCTCTGGGGGTTCTCAGCCGGGTGCTGTCGAGGGCGGAGCCGGTTCTTCTTCTTCGTCTCCTGACACCACTCCTCCTCCTCACCCCTACCTGACTCGACACCAGACCCGTCTTCGTCTTGAGCGTGAGGAGCAGCAGCGTTTGGAGCGTGAGAGGTTGGAGGTTCAGCAGCGGGTGGAGCGTGAGAGGCTGGAGTTGCAGCGGGAGCAGCAGCAGCAGCAGCAGCAGCAGCAGCAGCAGCAGCAGCAGCAGCCGCCGCAGCAGCCGGAGCAGCCTCCGGCCTCTGTTACTGGCCTTCGGGCCCTTGGTCTCCCCTCCTCCTCTCCTCCTGTGTTCGGTCCGACGTTTCCTCCTCCGGACTCAGCTCCGGCTGTGTTCCCTCGTTCTCAGTCTCCTCCGTCTCCCGCTCCGTCTCCCACTCCTCTCTCCCACACTTGGGCCTCTCGTCCTCCTCGTGCTCGTCCCTCGTCACCTGTCCGTGACCTTCGTACCGTGTTGTTTCGTCCTAGTCCTCCTCGTTCTCCTCCGTCTGTTCTTCCTCGTCCTCCTGAGTCGTCTCTCACTGCCTCCCTGTCCACTCCGGTCACTGACTACTACCGCACGTACCGCCCCACTCTCTCTCGTGTTCTCGCCTCTCTTGTTACAGACCCTCGTGCCTCTCCTTCCTCCGTCGCGGTCCTCACTGCCGCTGTCACAGACTTTACTGCTACGCGTCGCCTTGACTACGCCACTCGCGTTGTGGCGGCTCCTCCTGTCCGTCCTCTGTCCGCCGGGGGTGAGTTTGCCCTTGGCTGTGCCGTCCTAGAGGATAGACAGTTTGAGCTAGAGTTCCTGGCAGCCGCTTCACCTCATCTCTGTGCCATGCTGCTCGCTCCTGAGGGAGACCCCGACGCTCCTGACATACCTACTCCTCGCACTTACGCTGAGGCAGTGTCAGGGCCTTGGGCCTCTCAGTGGAGAGCTGCCATGGACGCAGAGATGGCCTCCTACAGGTCCACAGGCACTTACGTTGACGAGGTTCCCCCCCCAGGGGCGAACATTGTTGACGGCATGTGGATCTTCAAGGTGAAGCGGCCGCCGGGATCTCCTCCAGTCTTCAAGGCACGCTACGTGGCTAGAGTTTTCAGTCAGCATGAGGGAGTTGACTTCTTTCAGACCTTTGCGCCCACCCCGAAGATGACCACTCTTCGGGTGTTACTGCACGTAGCAGCGCAGAGAGACTACGAGCTACACTCTCTCGACTTCTCCACTGCCTTCTTGCAGGGCAGCCTACACGAGGAGATCTGGCTGCGTCGTCCTCCGGGCTTCACTGGCACTTTCCCGCCTGGGACCCAGTGGAGCCTCAGACGACCGGTCTACGGTCTCCGCCAGGCACCCCGTGAGTGGCACGACACTCTCCGCTCTACTCTGTCCGACCTTGGGTTTGAGCCGTCTTCCGCCGACCCGTCGCTGTTTGTTCGTCGTGGGCGCACACCTTTCTTTGTTCTTGTCTACGTTGACGACCTGGTTTTTGCCACAGCCGACACAGTTGCACTGGCGGAGGTGAAGTCCGAACTGCAGAAGAGACACACCTGCACTGACCTTGGGGAACTGCGCCGCTACCTTGGCCTGCAGATCTCCAGGGACAGAGCCGCTCGCACCATCACTCTGACTCAGTCACACATGGTGCAGCAGGTCCTTCAGCGGTTCGGGCTTCAGCACTCCTCTCCTCCTCCCACCCCTCTTGCTGTAGACCACAGACTCACTGGGCCTTTTCCTGACGAGCCGTTCGAGCCCAGTGGTCCCTACGCAGAGTTGGTGGGCTGCCTCATGTACCTGATGACGTGCACTCGCCCGGACCTCGCCTTCCCTCTTAGCATCCTTTCTCGCTTTGTTGCGACAGGGAGACACCGTCCTGTTCACTGGGCGGCGGCTAAGAGGGTGGCGAAGTACCTCGGCGCGACATCAGACATGGGGCTTGTACTTGGAGGGACACAGCCAGTTGTACTCACCGGTCACTGCGACTCCTCCTACGCCGACGACGTTGAGTCACAGAGGTCTACACAGGGTTACTGTTTCAGCCTGGGCTCTGGAGCTGTTTCGTGGAGGTCTACTCGGTCCTCCTCTGTTGCGACTTCTACCGCAGAGGCCGAGATCTACGCTGGAGCCCTCGCTGCACAGGAGCTACGCTGGTTGACCTTCTTGCTCACTGACCTTGGTGAGCGGCCGAGCTCTGCACCGACCTTGTTTGCTGACAACAAGGCGATGATTCTCCTGTGTCGTGAGCCTCGACTGGAGAGCAGAGTGAAGCACATCGACGTCAGGTACTTCCTCCTTCGAGAGTTGCAGAGACGCGGGCAGGCTCGTCTGGAGTTTGTGGCCTCCGAGGCCAACACTGCAGACATCTTCACCAAGGCCCTCCAGCCTTGTGACCACCGCCGGTTTTGTCTGCAGTTAGGCCTCGTTGAGACTGGGTCTAGTTGACTGCTGTAGGGTGCTCTTTGTCTGTTGCTTGCTTGTACCTTATATATATTTGTTTGCACACTTTTGGACTGGCCTTGTGGCCCTTTGCTTGTGCTCAGATTAGGTGGTGACGTTGTGATCCACCCTGAGCTTTGTTTTGACTGGTCTTGTGACCGTAGGTTGCTTGTTGTTGATTGGCCTTCCCCACTTAGGCTATGGGGGTGTGTCAAATATTATAGCCTGTAGTGGGTTGGGCTATATGGGGTACAACTAGTTAGGGTTAGGTTATGTACCCCAATTCTGTCAATGCAACACATTCCGCTGTAGTTCTCATTCTGACAGGCCGAACCCTCAGCGCGCCGAAACAGAACCCGCCAATCGGAGCCGTTCCCGAGTTATTTGTGCCTCTGAGAACCCTCGCGAAGCATTTCGCAAGCGAATCCGCGGGTGCGAAGGGAAGTACGAGCTGGCCGAAACGGAATCGGCCAATGGGAGCCGGTTTCCGAGCGACGGGCGAATCGGCGCCAACCCACGCGTGCGAAGCCATCTCCGTGCTGCCCGAAAAGGAGCCGGCCGATCGCCGACATTTACGAGCGTCGGAATGCTCGCAAGACCCTCGCGAACATTCATTCACGAAAAGCATGATGATTATTAATTTTCGGTACGGAGTGTATGCCACTGAAAAGATTAAACGATATAATTTTAGACGCAGCGGGGGAAAATTCAATTGCGCGTATACATGTAATATAACGAAGTGTAGTGTTAATTCGGGTGACCCGAAAGGGTGTACCTGATCGCTACCTCGGATTTCGGTGGACGCCACGAGGAAAATACTCTCCGAGAACAGAAGAGGAGCGAGTAGACCGCCAAGAAACAGAGCCGGAGCCAAGGCTGAAGGTGTAACCCTGTGACGACCGCTGCGTAGCCTGGTTGTCAACCCAAGAAGCGTCTGAGTGCCCAGTGAGGACAACTGGACTCCGCCCTCCAAGCACGAGCCCCATGCCCGATGTACTGCACAAGTAGCGCAGTACCCTCTTTGCAGCATCCATGTGCACCTTTCGGTGCCGACCAGGAGCCACGTAGCGAGCCAGAAGGCCAAGAGGGTACGCAAGGTCAAGACGAGTGCAGGTCATCACGTACATGAGGCAGCCCACAAGCTCTGGATACGGACCACTCGGCTCTACGGACTCGTCCGAAGGTGGAGCTGAGAGCGAGTGACCTGTAGCCAGAGGATTGGACTATGGCGAGGACCAGGTGAAGCTGAAGCGCTGAAGGACCTGCTGCATCATGTGTGACTGAGACAGTGTGATGGTGCGGCGTGCTCGGTCCCGGGTGATCTGCAAGCCAAGGTAACTGCGCAGCTCACCCAGGTCTGTGCACGTGTGTCTCTTCTGCAGCTCCGACTTCACCAGGGCGAGAGCCTCAGTGTCAGCAGTGGCAAAGACCAAGTCGTCGACGTACAAGAGGATGTAGAACGGCGGCAGCGAAGTGTCGGTGCGTAGAAACAGCGACGGGTCAGCTGTCGAAGGAGCAAACCCAAGTGCCGCAAGTGTCGTCCTCGGTGTGTCGTGCCACTCACGAGGCGCCTGGCGGAGACCGTAGACTGGCCGCCGGAGGCTCCACTGGGTACCAGGAGGGACGTCCCAGTGAAGTCAGGTGGGCGGCGCAGCCAGATCTCCTCGTGCAGGCTACCCTGTAAGAAGGCTGTGCTAAAGTCCAGCGAGTGAAGCTCGTAGTCACGCTGAGCGGCAACGTGCAGCAGCACCCGAAGAGTAGTCATCTTTGGGGTGGGGGAGAAGGTCTGGAAGAAGTCAACTCCCTCTCGCTGACTAAAGCCTCGTGCAACGTAACGAGCCTTGAAGACAGGCGGAGAACCCGGCGGCCGCTTCACCCTGAAAATCCACATGCCATCGACGATGTTCGCCCCAGGGGGGGGAACCTCGTCAACGTAAGTGCCTGTGGACTTCCAGGATGCCATCTCTGCGTCCATGGCTGTCTGCCACTGAGAGGAGTAGGGACCCGCGATCGCCTCAGCGTAAGATCGCGGGGTAGGGATGTCTGGTGCATCCGGGTCTCCCTCAGGGGCAAGCAGCATGGCCACGAGATGAGGCGCAGCGGCCGCAAGACACTCAAGGTCCTCCTGTCTGTCCTCAAGGACGTCCGTGCCAAGAACACACTCACCCCCGACGGACAGAGGACAGACAGACGCAGACTCAGCAACAAGACTAGCAGCGTAGTCTAGACGACAGGCAGCAGCAAAGTCCACAAGCTCAGCGACCAAGGCAGACGCAGCAGCAGACTCAAACGACGGGTCGGTGACAACAGTGGCTAACAGACGCGTGACAGTAGGGTGCTCAGCACGAAACCGGTCAGACTCAGGGTCCGGAACGTCAGGCAGAGAGGACTCAGGAGGAGACGGCAGAGGAACACGCTGCGGAGCAGAGGACGGACGACGGACAACGAGGTGCGCGCCGGGGACAGCCGGCGAACGCGGACGAGCAACACGACGACTGGTACGACCAGAACGAACAGGCGAGACAGGACACGACGCAGGCTCACGACGCTCAGCAAGACCCCCTGGCTGCTCGGTGTAAGGAGAAGGAGCAGGCAGCGGGGAGCCAGGCTGTAACGGAAGACCAGTAGAAGACGGGAGGCTAAGAACCTGGCGAAGCACAGAGTCAGGCGGTGGCGGAGACGACGGAGACGGCGGAGCGAAGAACAGTCTCGGCTGCGCCGTGCCACCAGCACCAGCAGCACCAGCGCCTCCAGCAGCTCCAGCGCCCCCAGTAGCTCCAGAACCTCCAGCGCCAGCTCCTCCAGGACCAGCTCCACCAGCAGCAGCACCCCCAGAACCGGCACCTCCAGTCCCAGGGTCTCCAGCCGCAGCGTCTCCAGCAGTAGCACCCCCAGAACCGGCACCTCCAGTCCCAGGGTCTCCAGTCTCAGTGTCTCCAGCAGCAGCACCCCCAGACACAGCACCTCCAGTCCCAGCAGCTCCAGTACTGCCAGTACGAGCACCTCCGGGACCAGCAACTCCAGCACCTCCAGTAGACAAAGTACCAGCACCACTCCCAGCTCCAGTGGCGTCAGCAGAAGCACCTCCAGCGGCAGAGCCCCGAGCTCCAGCAGCGCGAACCTGACGGCGACCGTACCAGTCGTGCAGCTGCTGTGAGGTGAGAGGCACATGCGGACGAAGGCGGCCACTCCAAGGAGACCGCGCACCAGCAGTCTCAGTACCCTCAGGCGCCGCACCCCCAGACTCAGCACCCCCAGACTCCTCACGCACAGGCTCAGCACCCCCAGACTCAGCACTCCCAGGCTCCTCACGCTCAGGCTCTGCACCCCCAGGCTCCGCACCCCCAGGGACAGCGCCGGCTCCAGTGCCTCCAACACCAGCGCCTCCCGCAGCAGGGCCCCCAGCTCCAGCAGCTCGACCCTGACGGCTAACGTACCACTCACGCAGCTGCTGTGGGGAGAGAGGGAGACGACGACGAGAGGGCAGCGGTGAGGCACCAGCGGAGTGGCTACGGAGACGGCCGCTCCAGGGAGACTGCTCACCAGACGCCCCAGCGCCTCCAGGTGCAGCGCCCCTAGACGCAGTACCCCCAGGCTCAGCACTTCCAGACTCCGTACCTCCAGGCTCAGCACCCCCAGGCTCCGCACCCCAAGGCTCAGCACCCCCAGAAGCAGCACCCCGAGCAGGACCACTCTCAGCAGGACCTGAGTCACTAGTGACCTCAACCGGCGCAGTCAAGGGAGGAGGGTCTACCTGAGACACACCTGAAGGAGCAGGACCGGGAGCGGGGAGGGGGTCTACCTGGGGAGCACCTGGAGCGAGGAAGAGCGGCGGGGGGGGGAGAGGGGCAGTGCGGTAGGGGAAGAGACGGTAAAAGGGAACCGACTTGTCGAACGTGACGTCTTGAGAGGGGAAGACATGGCGCGAGGTGGGGTGGTAAAACTGCCAACCATGCGCGTCAGGGACAAAGCCAAGGAAGACACAGGGAACAGCGCGGGCGGAGAGCTTGTCCGCGGTGGTATTGCGGACAAAGGCACGAGAACCCCAGACCCGGAACACCGACGCATCGCCAACCTCCCCCGTCCACCGCAGTGTGGGCGAGGTCTCCGGTAAGGAGACATGGGGCCAGAGGTTGAGCTGATGCGCGACGTACCGGACCGCAAACGGCCACAGAAAATGGGGGGCAGCCGCATGGACCATGGACGTACGAGCGACCTCCATGACCAAGCCAATGCGGCGCTCAGCAACCCCATTCTGCTGCGGAGAGGCCGGAAGCGTGAACGTCTGGCGAATGCCCTCCCCACGACAAAAGCTCTGCAGAAGGTCGGAGGAAAACTCCCCACCTCTGTCAGAGTGCAGACGCAGGACGGGAAACTCCGTCCCGAACCGCTCGCGGAGCTGGAGACGGGCAGCGCGGATCCAAGGGATCAAAACATCAGGGACCTCACCCTTGGTGCGCAAGGGGAAGACCGTGGTGTAACGCGAGTAGTCGTCGACAACCAGTAGAATGTACTGCTCGCGGCCCTGTCCAGTGACGCGGGCTGGGCCCCACACGTCCATGTGCAGGGTCTGCAGGGGAGCAGTCGTCGGGGGAAACGAGGAGGAGTGAGGAGCGGCACGCTGCCGCCCCTCGACACAGGGAAGACAGGGAGGAGCAGGCGAGGGTGGGAGGGGAGGGAGAACCCTGGGAAGACCAGAGACAAGGACAAGGCGGTGCATGCTCCAAAAGCGCTGCACCGAGGGGTGACCAAGATGGTGGTGCCAAAGGAGGGTCTGGTGCGACAAAGCGCGACACGAGCAGGGGGCCGCTAGCTGACCTGACGCAGACGCAGACGCAGCGACCTGAGGGGACACAGTAGTCAGTGTGTACAGACTCGAGCCAGGCGCACGGGTAAACGTGGCCAGGTGCCGGCCCGTCCGGGAGCACGTACAGTGGGTCACGCGCTGACCTCCAGGAGTGAACTGGTCAACCCACTGGTCCTGGAGGTCAGCACCACTCACCAAGTTCGTAGAGAACGAGGGGAGGTGAAGACCTGACAGGGAGCCAGACGGGACCGCCGGACACGGCAGGACCGTGGAGGAGTGCGCAAGGACTGGACCCCCAGAGGGGTCTGCCAGGGAGACTGCAACCGGCCGACTGAGCGGCGTGAGGGTGGTGCTGTCGCGAAAGAAGGAGCGGGAAGCACCTGAGTCAAGCGTGAAGGTGTACAAGGCCTCAGCAGGCGCAGTACCAGAGAGAGCAGACTCACCAGCACCTGGAGCAGCAGCCGCACCAGCACCTAGAGCAGGAGACGCACTAGCACCTAGAGCAGCAGCCTCACCAGCACCTAGAGCAGAAGACTCTATACCTGGGTCAGGCGGTACGCACAGGTAACAGGCACCGTCAGCACTAGTAGGCAACGCATACATGGCAGTGAGAATAGCATCATAGTCAAGAGCAAAGATATCTACCCTCTGCCTAAGCAGCTCCAGCCAGGTGGGGAGCTCAGCCTCGTCGCCAAACTCGGTACGCCAGGCGTCGCTCAGACGGGCGAAGCAGCGGGACTGTGTGTGACCAAGCGTCCCGCAAGCCTGACCAGCCCGAGCACCTGTGCGAATGACGTACGGGCAGCGAACGGTACTCCGAGACCCTCTACCTTGAGTGAGCGTACCACTCATGAAGCTGCTGGGGCGTAAGTGTCTCGCGTGGACGCCGCTGCAGCTGCAGCTTGCCACTGCCAGAAGTTCCCGACTGACTAGCTCCAGGGCGACAGCCTCGCCGACTACCGCCATAACCCCAACTAGCATACCACTCACTAAGCTGCTGGGGCGTGAGAGACTCGCGCGGACGTCGCTGGAGCTGCATCTGGCCACCGCCAGTAGCAGCAGTAGCAGTAGTAGCAGCAGTAGCAGCAGCAGCAGCCTAGCAGCGGTAACAGAAGTAGCAGCGCGGGCAGGGCAGGCACGGCAGGCAGGCAGGCTGGCAGGCAGATGGCGCTGCAACGCGCTAACAAGGCAGGCGCGCGGGAAGCGCGGTAGGGCAGGTGCTCACCAGTGGCGGGAAGGGCAGGCGCTCGCCGAGCGAGCAGGGCCGGCGCTCGGCTGGCAGCGGCAGGGTAGGCGCACGACGGCGGCGACGGCGGGGCCGCAAAAGCGGCTGCAGAGTAGGGCCGCGTCAGCTGCAGGGCTGGGGCCACGACACTAGCAGGGCAGGGCCACGGCAGCTGCTGCAGGGCGGGGCCGTGTCGGCGGCAGGGCGGGGCCAGGCGGGGCCGCGTCGGCGGCAGGGCGGGGCCGCGACAGCGGCCGGGCGGGGCCGCGTCAGCTGCGTGGCGGGGCCGCGCCGGCTGCTTCAGGGCGGGGCCGCGACAGCGGTAGGGCGGGGCCTCGAGAGCGACCTGGCGGGCAGGCAGGGGTGGCGCGCGGGCTCTGGGGCGGTGCACGGCAAGGGCGGGGGCCGCACGTAGACTCTGGGGCGGCGCGACGGGAAGGCAGGAGCGCCGCGCGAGCTGTGGGGCGGCGCGCGGCAAGGGAAGGGGCCGCGCGCAGGCTCTGGGGCGGCGCGACGGGCAGGCAGGGGCAGCGCGCGGGCTCTAGGGCGGCGCGACGGGCAGGCAAGAGGGGCGCGCGGGCTCTAGGGCGGCACGACGGGCAGGCAGGAGGGGCGCGCGGGCTCTGGGGCGGCGCACGGCAAGGGCAGGGGCCGCGCGCAGGCTCTGGGGCGGCGCGACGGGCAGGCAGGGCGGTGCGCGGGCTCTGGGGCGGCGCA
The DNA here is from genome assembly GCA_947470075.1 of Closterium sp. Yama58-4. NCBI lineage: Eukaryota > Viridiplantae > Streptophyta > Zygnematophyceae > Desmidiales > Closteriaceae > Closterium > Closterium sp. Yama58-4. The sequence continues at coordinate 578,671 of CANIUD010000759.1, read as the reverse complement.
CGGCAAGGGCAGGGGCCGCGCGCAGGCTCTGGGGCGCCGCGATGGGCAGACAGGGGCGGTGCGCGGGCTCTGGGGCGGCGCACGGCAAGGGCAGGGGCCGCGCGCAGGCTCTGGGGCGGCGCGACGGGCAGGCAGGGGCGGTGCGCGGGCTCTGGGGCGGCGCACGGCAAGGGCAGGGGCCGCGCGTAGGCTCTCGGGCAGCGCGACGGGCAGGCAAGGGCGGTGCGCGGGCTCTGGGGCGGCGCACGGCAAGGGCAGGGGCCGCGTGCAGGCTCTGGGGCGGCGCGATGGGCAGGCAGGGGCGGTGCGCGGGCTCTGGGGCGGCGCACGGCAAGGGCAGGGGCCGCGCGCAGGCTCTGGGGCGGCGCGACGGGCAGGCAGGGGCGGTGCGCGGGCTCTGGGGCGGCGCACGGCAAGGGCAGGGGCCGCGCACGGGCTCTATGGCCGCTCACGGGCTCTAGGGCCGCTCACGGTCCTACGGACCTACTGCTCTGAAACCATGTTAGAATCTAGAAGCAGGAATGAATGCATTGAATGTGAGTTGGGTACAAGTATCAAACACGCGGTTCGTTCGCGTTGCTATTCCCAATGGTGGTGCGGAACACGTCACCGCGGCGGAGGTGATTGTGAAGTGAGTACCACGTAGAGGTTTAGCTCCATGGACCCTACCACGTGAGGTGATTGTGAAGTGAGTATCATCATTACCACGTTCATTTCCGCTCCATGGCTCACGTCGCTAAGCGTGCGTTCGCGTGGCTATGTCTGTGCGATTGGGCAGGTGGTTTCAGGGTCGCGTTGACGAGGATTTCGCGCGCGGCTCCATTCAGTGCACCCGGTCCCGCCAGCTTAAGGATCCCACGCGTCTGTTCGATCTGGTATGTCTTTGTTGTGTACGTGTTCTCGATGACCGCGAACATTTGCCACCGTGCTAACAAATCACATGTTCTGAATTTTAGGACGCGACGTCATTGACGGGCTCCTGCGGCAACCTCGCTTGTCTGTTCGCGTTCGACAAGATCCTTGCCCAGTTGGACGCGGTCGCTGCCAATGGATCCGGGCCGCAATTCTCGAGGCCTACCGCGAAGACTCTGAATGCACTGCGACATGAGGCGTTCCGAACCGCCGAAGAGCTCGCGTTCAACTTGAGCGCGTGGATTTGACGCGACCCAAGCACGGCGGTGAGGCTGACGGGGCTGAAATGGGGAAGGTGCAGAATGTGGCAACGGGTGCGCAGGTTGCTGACCATGGTGTTCTCACTCTCACAGGTGCCGCTGGTGTTTCGAACCGCGGAGGTACTCGGGGGGGGGGGGGGGGGGGGGGGGGGGGGGGACGGTGGTCCACGCTGATGACGAAGGGGCAGAGGATACCGCGACTAGAGTGCACCCCGCGATGAGACTGACCGCACTGTAGCGCGTGAGGGGGAGGAGTCGAGCGAGGAGGAGGCGGAGGCTCACGTGGTCGCGGCGGCGGCAGGCAGCAGGCCCACGACATCCGGCAAGAGCATCAAGCACCTCGCGCAGCACTTGGCCCCCGGTGCTGGAAGCGCGGGCCCGAGTGGTGAGGTCGCGGGCAAGAGTCCCGTGACTGGTGCGCGTGATTACAAATCCCTGTCTGTGTTGCCAGCGCATAAGCTTGCTGCCGAGATCCTGCAACTCGACTGCAGGCTTGCAGCGCAGGCGGAAGAGCTCGCACGGCTGAAGAAACGCCCGGAGATGGGGGTTGGCGGGGTCGCGGTTGTGGGCTACGAGGAGCTCGCGGCCGCGCTTGCTAATGCGGTTCGGGTCTTGGAGAAGGAGGCGAAGGCGATCGCGCTGGAAAGGGCGGCGCTGGTCGACACGCGTAACCAGGAGGCGTTGGTGCTGGGGCGAGTGGACGCGAGGTTGGGACAGCTGCAGTGGGTGGTGGCAGACTCCATGGAAACCGCTCAGAAGAAGCTGACGGACGAGGTTGCGCGGAAGATTGACAACATGTCGACCGCGATTTCCGCGACAGCAGAGCGGGCAATCACAACCAGCGGGGTCACGAACGCGCTGCACACCCTCATCGCGCTCATTGGAGGAACCCCGCCGACGCGCACGGATAATGACGAACCAGCCGCGAAGGAGATTGCCGAGCCCCGGGATGCTGAGCATGGAACGCGGGCAGCGGGTGCGAAGGCGGAGAATCAGCGGGGGGCGAAGAGGCAGAGAGGTCCTCAGGCAGCGGCCACGGTGCGCACTCAGAGCGTGCAAGACATGCTGAAGCAGAAGTGGGGCGCTGCATCGCGAGGTGCAGCACCGCCTGGTCAACCGGGTTCGAGCTCGCGCTCCATCCCACCTGAAGAAGCTGCACCCAAACCACCAGGCACTGCCAGGGCAACCGCGACAGTGACAACTACTGTGGGTAAGGGTAAGGGTAAGGCGGAGGATGGAGAAGCATTGTACTAATAATGTACCGGTAAGGGTTAACGTTCCTCTACACATTTTTACACTCTTGTACCGATATTGGGGATTCTGGAAACGCATCACCTAATTGCGATAATGACAGCAGCCAGCAAACAACCAGGATGACGACCAAGTGGTCCGGAATCGGTATGGTAGAAGGTATATAGATTCAGTTCGGTCTAGTGTGGTGGTCAGTGGTGTATCTCTGACATGCTTGATTGTGTTGGCCGAGATTCTGCCGTTCCGACTAACTAAGGCTCCCTGGAAACTATTTTGAGCTCTTGATAATACCTCATGGTCAACCAGACCAGATCGTGCTTCCACTCCTGTCCTGTCTCATTTGTTTCTCATTAGCGTGTGAGTGAAGTTCTCTACTCTCGTTGTCGTCGCTGTTATGTAGCTCCATCAGCGTTCAAGTTCCAGATGTTCAAGTTCCAGCTACAAGGGGAAAGCGGGTATGCATTGTAGACTGGCTGGTTCCGTGAGAAAATAGCCTGGCGATTCGAGACGAAAACGCCAGCGCTCACTCTGAACGAGGAGACGTCTTCAGCGTGACACGATCGTGCGACACGCCTTCTTGCTTTATGGGCTGCATGCACGAGATTCTTGAGCCGACTCGATATCCTTTTCCTCCAAAGGGGAAACTGTCGCGATGTAGCAACTACGCTCGAACCCTTGACAGGTTCGCAATCATGGTGCTGAACATGTCACATCGAAGTAGTTATGTGTTCCAGACTAGTGATGTCACATCACTCCCAGGGGCAAACGTTTTTAAGCGCAAAGAGGTTTCGCTCAGGTTGACGTGACATTTTCGCCGTCAGGCGGCATCAAATCAGTCTCGTTCATTGCAAGCCTCGGCGGTATTGGCTGTCGCGGCAACAGTCGTGTCGACAGGTAGACGTGACAAACGCGAAGCTGAACTCATCTCCGTGATCTCCATTCTCTAATGCGGCTCATTCAGTTCTTGTCGTGGCTATATAAAGGGACTCGTAGCGTCAAGTCAGCAGGTCACAAATTCGAAGCCTGAGTTTTGCATTGAAGAGCTAAGCTGACGAAGATGGCGTCGCTTAAATCGCTCGCTGGGCCGACTGCGCTGATCCTTAGTGTGCTGATTTCGTCAGGTGACTTGACGCCGACTACTTGTGCAATCTTGTAACTCTGGTTTTATTGCTTTCGTCGGTTCTCATACACTTTTTGTCTAGCAGCCACTCCTTGACCTTGCAGCAGTTCGCTAGTCGCGAGTGCACTGTGTGCGAGTCTGGTTAAATCCAAGCTTCTATTCACATATTCCCCTTCCAAATCTTATGAATCTTCAACCTTGGTTGGTCGCAGGATCATCCATGGCGTTGGCATCTCGTGGCAAGGCGCTGGAAATCCACGGAACCGCACAAGATGCTCGTGAAACTCATGCCGGTTCGCTTGTCAGGCACCGCACTCTGAGCGACTCCATTACAGAAGAGCCCCTGCCAGAGGTTCCGCTCAACTCTTCCTCTAACAATGGGCTTATCAGTGGCAGCGGTGGAAATCAGTCAATTTCCACCAGCGCGGCTTCATTCTCCCGCCTTGGATGGCCATCACCTCCCAATACACCGTTGTCACCACCACTGCCTCCACTGCCATCATTGCCCACATCTTTGCCATCATTTCCATCTGTCAACAACCCTCTGTCAGGCGTCTGGTCTTTCTTGGCTGGATTTTTCCACCACGGAGGGCCGTCTCCTCCCAGTCCACCCCCTGTCGCACTCACCTCACCAGTATCATCACCACCATCACCGCCATCACTGCAGCCACCATGTGTGAACCAACCACTTTCAGGCTTCTGGTCTCTTCTGCCTCCCTTTCTTCGCATTGGCGGCAGCAACAGCTGCAATGGTGACAGCAGCAGCTGTGGTGTTGGTGGGGAGGCAGCGTCAACAGCGGCGGCGCCCGCATCAGCGGCGGCGGCAGCACTAGTGGCCGCGGCGGGGCGTGTTGGTGGGGAAGTGGGGGAGGAGGTAGCGACACTGGCAGGACGCGGTGGTAGTGGCTTTCAAAGTGGCGACTCTGGCCTCAGTGTTGCTGCTTTCCCTTACACCGGGTTGAATGAACACAATGCCAGCAGTAGGGCCAGCCAGGCCAGTTGTGCCAGTCGTGCTAGCCATGCCAGCCGTGCCAGCCGCGCTAGCCGTGCCAGCCGCGTTCGCAGGAATGCACACCCCAGCCGCCTCAATTGATCGGAGATTTAAAATGCAAGTTCGACATTTCTGCAAGATGTTTTTTTCGTCTATAAGGTTCTCTTGCCATTTATGGAAGAGTTTTGATTGAACTGCCTCAATGGGAGTTTGACTAATACAATTCTCCACAAACCTAAAACTCCTACCATTTGTAAGTTGTCATCTCGAGCCGTGGAATACACGAGATGAGACCCATCATTGACGCCCTGGATTATGTCGCGAAAATCCAAGAATGCTGGGTCTGCTATGACAGGCACATCAACTGGGGCATTTCTACGGTCAGTAGGGTTTCATATGTTCTGATTGACAATGGGTTTCAGTATGATAAATTCGTTTATGGCTTGTTGTGCTTTCGCTCACTCCCGAACCTACAGTGGAAAGTCCCATTGAGTTTGGCTTGTTCACTCGGTAGCCAATCATATGCTTGCTAGAAGCCCGCCGCCAGGTCCCCCGGATTTGTCCACGAAGCTCGAAATCCTCAACAAGAGGATGCGGTGCGAGCAAAAGGAACATAAACATTGGTGCCACATCGGTGCTTGCGACGAATGCTCACGACTTCCCTGATCCTTCTCCTTCGTCAGTCTGGTCGTACATCACATCGCCAGTCGCTGCCGACTTGTCGCAGTGCCAATCCATCCTCCAGGCCAAATCCATTTTCCCTGAGACTGCGCTGAAGGGGTGATCAAAGTACTGCACCAGTCCATCCGGGCCCTGGTGGGACGGTTTTCACCACGGCCCCCTCCTGGTGGAAACCCGTTTCCACCAGGGCCGCACGCGGATGCACGGCCTGTCGCGATCCCCAGCTGGCTGACGCACGCGAGCGGGAGTCCCCCGCCTGGCTGCAGGTCCCTAGCGAGATACGGGCGGCGGAGTCAGCTGGCGGGGTGGTCCCGCGCCGAGCCCAGGACACGCCAGCGCCACACAGTGTGGTCCCAACCCCGGCCCCCCCCCCCTTAACCCAGCCCTGGCTCGCGAAACCCCTCGCTCTCCAATCCGAGGTCGAGGGCCGAACCCTCAGCGCGCCGAAACAGAACCCGCCAATCGGAGCCGTTCCCGAGTGATTTGTGCCTCTGAGAACCCTCGCGAAGCATTTCGCAAGCGAATCCGCGCGTGCGAAGGGAAGTACGAGCTGGCCGAAACGGAATCGGCCAATGGGAGCCGGTTTTCGAGCGACGGGCGAATCGGCGCCAACCCACGCGTGCGAAGCCATCTCCGTGCTGCCCGAAAAGGAGCCGGCCAATCGCCGTCATTTACGAGCGTCGGAATGCTCGCAAGACCCTCGCGAACATTCATTCGCGAAAAGCATGTTGATAATAAATTTTCGGTACGGAGTGTATGCCACTAAAAATATTAAACGATATAATTTTAGACGTAGCGGGGGAATGTTCAGTTGCGCGTATACATGTAATATAGCGAAGTGTAGTGTTAATTCGGGTGACCCGAAAGGGTGTACCTGATCGCTACCTCGGATTTCGGCGGACGCGACGAGGAAAATACTCTCCGAGAACAGAAGAGGAGCGAGTAGACCGCCAAGAAACAGAGCCGGAGCCAAGGCTGAAGGTGTAACCCTGTGACGACCGCTGCGTAGCTAGGTCGTCAACCCAAGAAGCGTCTGAGTGCCCAGTGAGGACAACTGGACTCCGCCCTCCAAGCACGAGCCCCATGCCCGATGTACTGCACAAGTAGCGCAGTACCCTCTTTGCAGCATCCATGTGCACCTTTCGGTGCCGACCAGGAGCCACGTAGCGAGCCAGAAGGCCAAGAGGGTACGCAAGGTCAAGACGAGTGCAGGTCATCACGTACATGAGGCAGCCCACAAGCTCTGGATACGGACCACTCGGCTCTACGGACTCGTCCGAAGGTGGAGCTGAGAGCGAGTGACCTGTAGCCAAAGGAGTGGACTGTGGCGAGGACCAGGTGAAGCCGAAGCGCTGAAGGACCTGCTGCATCATGTGTGACTGAGACAGTGTGATGGTGCGGCGTGCTCGGTCCCGGGTGATCTGCAAGCCAAGGTAACTGCGCAGCTCACCCAAGTCTGTGCATGTGTGTCTCTTCTGCAGCTCCGACTTCACCAGGGCGAGAGCCTCAGTGTCAGCAGTGGCAAAGACCAAGTCGTCGACGTACACGAGGATGTAGAACGGCGGCAGCGAAGTGTCGGTGCGCAGAAACAGCGACGGGTCAGCTGTCGAAGGAGCAAACCCAAGTGCCGCAAGTGTCGTCCTCAGTGTGTTGTGCCACTCACGAGGCGCCTGGCGGAGACCGTAGACTGGCCGTCGGAGGCTCCACTGGGTACCAGGAGGGAACGTCCCAGTGAAGCCAGGTGGGCGGCGCAGCCAGATCTCCTCGTGCAGGCTACCCTGTAAGAAGGCTGTGCTAAAGTCCAGCGAGTGAAGCTCGTAGTCACGCTGAGCGGCAACGTGCAGCAGCACCCGAAGAGTAGTCATCTTTGGGGTGGGGGAGAAGGTCTGGAAGAAGTCAACTCCCTCTCGCTGACTAAAGCCTCGTGCAACGTAACGAGCCTTGAAGACAGGCGGAGAACCCGGCGGCCGCTTCACCCTGAAAATCCACATGCCATCGACGATGTTCGCCCCAGGGGGGGGAACCTCGTCAACGTAAGTGCCTGTGGACTTCCAGGATGCCATCTCTGCGTCCATGGCTGTCTGCCACTGAGAGGAGTAGGGACCCGCGATCGCCTCAGCGTAAGATCGCGGGGTAGGGATGTCTGGTGCATCCGGGTCTCCCTCAGGGGCAAGCAGCATGGCCACGAGATGAGGCGCAGCGGCCGCAAGACACTCAAGGTCCTCCTGTCTGTCCTCAAGGACGTCCGTGCCAAGAACACACTCACCCCCGACGGACAGAGGACAGACAGACGCAGACTCAGCAACAAGACTAGCAGCGTAGTCTAGACGACAGGCAGCAGCAAAGTCCACAAGCTCAGCGACCAAGGCAGACGCAGCAGCAGACTCAAACGACGGGTCGGTGACAACAGTGGCTAACAGACGCGTGACAGTAGGGTGCTCAGCACGAAACCGGTCAGACTCAGGGTCCGGAACGTCAGGCAGAGAGGACTCAGGAGGAGACGGCAGAGGAACACGCTGCGGAGCAGAGGACGGACGACGGACAACGAGGTGCGCGCCGGGGACAGCCGGCGAACGCGGACGAGCAACACGACGACTGGTACGACCAGAACGAACAGGCAAGACAGGACACGACGCAGGCTCACGACGCTCAGCAAGACCCCCTGGCTGCTCGGTGTAAGGAGAAGGAGCAGGCAGCGGGGAGCCAGGCTGTAACGGAAGACCAGTAGAAGACGGGAGGCTAAGAACCTGGCGAAGCACAGAGTCAGGCGGTGGCGGAGACGACGGAGACGGCGGAGCGAAGAACAGTCTCGGCTGCGCCGTGCCACCAGCACCGGCAGCACCAGCGCCTCCAGCAGCTCCAGCGCCCCCAGTAGCTCCAGAACCTCCAGCGCCAGCTCCTCCAGGACCAGCTCCACCAGCAGCAGCACCCCCAGAACCGGCACCTCCAGTCCCAGGGTCTCCAGCCGCAGCGTCTCCAGCAGTAGCACCCCCAGAACCGGCACCTCCAGTCCCAGGGTCTCCAGTCTCAGTGTCTCCAGCAGCAGCACCCCCAGACACAGCACCTCCAGTCCCAGCAGCTCCAGTACTGCCAGTACGAGCACCTCCGGGACCAGCAACTCCAGCACCTCCAGTAGACAAAGTACCAGCACCACTCCCAGCTCCAGTGGCGTCAGCAGAAGCACCTCCAGCGGCAGAGCCCCGAGCTCCAGCAGCGCGAACCTGACGGCGACCGTACCAGTCGTGCAGCTGCTGTGAGGTGAGAGGCACATGCGGACGAAGGCGGCCACTCCAAGGAGACCGCGCACCAGCAGTCTCAGTACCCTCAGGCGCCGCACCCCCAGACTCAGCACCCCCAGACTCCTCACGCACAGGCTCAGCACCCCCAGACTCAGCACTCCCAGGCTCCTCACGCTCAGGCTCTGCACCCCCAGGCTCCGCACCCCCAGGGACAGCGCCGGCTCCAGTGCCTCCAACACCAGCGCCTCCCGCAGCAGGGCCCCCAGCTCCAGCAGCTCGACCCTGACGGCTAACGTACCACTCACGCAGCTGCTGTGGGGAGAGAGGGGGACGACGACGAGAGGGCAGCGGTGAGGCACCAGCGGAGCGGCTACGGAGACGGTCGCTCCAGGGAGACTGCTCACCAGACGCCTCAGCGCCCCCAGGTGCAGCACCCCTAGACGCAGCACCCCCAGGCTCAGCACCCCCAGACTCCGTACCTCCAGGCTCGGCACCCCCAGGCTCCGCACCCCCAGGCTCAGCACCCCCAGAAGCAGCACCCCGAGCAGGACCACTCTCAGCAGGACCTGAGTCACTAGTGACCTCAACCGGCGCAGTCAAGGGAGGAGGGTCTACCTGAGACACACCTGAAGGAGCAGGACCGGGAGCGGGGAGGGGGTCTACCTGGGGAGCACCTGGAGCGAGGAAGAGCGGGGGGGGGGGAGAGGGGCAGTGCGGTAGGGGAAGAGACGGTAAAAGGGAACCGACTTGTCGAACGTGACGTCCTGAGAGGGGAAGACACGGCGCGAGGTGGGGTGGTAAAACTGCCAACCAGGCGCGTCAGGGACAAAGCCAAGGAAGACACAGGGAACAGCGCGGGCGGAGAGCTTGTCCGCGGTGGTATTGCGGACAAAGGCACGAGAACCCCAGACCCGGAACACCGACGCATCGCCAACCTCCCCCGTCCAATGCAGTGTGGGCGAGGTCTCCGGCAAGGAGACATGGGGCCAGAGGTTGAGCTGATGCGCGGCGTATCGGACCGCAAACGGCCACAGAAAATGGGGGGCAGCCGCATGGACCATGGAGGTACGAGCGACCTCCATGACCAAGCCAATGCGGCGCTCAGCAACCCCATTCTGCTGCGGAGAGGCCGGAAGCGTGAACGTCTGGCGAATGCCCTCCCCACGACAAAAGCTCTGCAGAAGGTCGGAGGAAAACTCCCCACCTCTGTCAGAGTGCAGACGCAGGACGGGAAACTCCGTCCCGAACCGCTCGCGGAGCTGGAGACGGGCAGCGCGGATCCAAGGGATCAAAACATCAGGGACCTCACCCTTGGTGCGCAAGGGGAAGACCGTGGTGTAACGCGAGTAGTCGTCGACAACCAGCAGAAAGTATCGCTCGCGGCCCTGTCCAGTGACGCGGGCTGGGCTCCACACGTCCATGTGCAGGGTTTGCAGGGGAGCAGTCGTCGAGGAAACGAGGAGGAGTGAGGAGCGGCACGCTGCCGCCCCTCGACACAGGGAAGACAGGGAGGAGCAGGCGAGGGTGGGAGGGGAGGGAGAACCCTGGGAAGACCAGAGACAAGGACACGGCGGTGCATGCTATGAAGGCACTGCACCGAGGGGTGACCAAGATGGTGGTGCCAAAGGAGGGTCTGGTGCGACAAAGCGCGACACGAGCAGGGGGCCGCTAGCTGACCTGACGCAGACGCAGACGCAGCGACCTGAGGGGACACAGTAGTCAGTGTTCATTGGGAGTGTTCACCTGTACAGGGCATGCACTCGATTACGTGGATTAACGCGTTCGTCCATGGCACGTGCAGGAACTTGATCGACAAGAAGTGCTCGAACGCGAGCATGCTCATTATGCTTCACCCCGACCACCTGTCGCTTGACGGTGATGAGACCTGGAGCACGCGGTTCGTTCGCGTTGCTATTCCCAATGGTGGTGCGGAACACGTCACCGCGGCGGAGGCGCTTGTGGAGTGAGTACCGCGTACAGGTGTGTCATCATTACCACGTTCATTTCCGCTCCATGGCTCACGTCGCTAACCGCGCGTTCGCGTGGCTATGTCTGTGCGATTGGGCAGGTGGTTTCAGGGTCGCGTTGACGAGGATTTCGCGCGCGGCTCCATTCAGTGCACCCGATCCCGCCAGCTTAAGGGTCCTGCGCGTCTGTTCGATCTGGTATGTCTTTGTTGTGTACGTGTTCTCGATGACCGCGAACAGTTGCCACCGTGCTAACAAATCACATGTTCTGAATTTCAGGACGCGACGTCATTGAAGGGCTCCTGCGGCAACCTCGCTTGTCTGTTCGCGTTCGACAAGATCCTTGCCCAGTTGGACGCGGTCGCTGCCAATGGATCCGGGCCGCAATTCTCGAGGCCTACCGCGAAGACTTTGAATGCACTACGATATGAGGCGTTCCGAACCGCCGAAGAGCTCGCGTTCAACTTGAGCGTGGATTTGACGCGACCCAAGCACGGCGGTGAGGCTGACGGGGCTGAAACAGGGAAGGTGCAGAATGTGGCAACGGGTGCGCAGGTTGCTGACCATGGTGTTCTCGCTCTCACAGGTGCCACTGGTGTTTCGAACCGCGGAGGTACTCGGGGGGGGGGGGGGGGGGGGGGGGGGGGGGGGGGGGGGACGGTGGTCCACGTTGATGACGAAGGGGCAGAGGATACCGCGACTAGAGTGCACCCCGCGATGAGACTGACCGCACTGTAGCGCGTGAGGGGGAGGAGTCGAGCGAGGAGGAGGCGGAGGCTCACGTGGTCGCGGCGGCGGCAGGCAGCAGGCCCACGACATCCGGCAAGAGCATCAAGCACCTCGCGCAGCACTTGGCCCCCGGTGCTGGAAGCGCGGGCCCGAGTGGTGAGGTCGCGAGCAAGAGTCCCGTGACTGGTGCGCGTGATTACAAATCCCTGTCTGCGTTGCCAGCGCATAAGCTTGCTACCGAGATCCTGGAACTTGACTGCAGGCTTGCAGCGCAGGCGGAAGAGCTCGCACGGCTGAAGAAACGCCCGGAGACGGGGGTTGGCGGGGTCGCGGTTGTGGGCTACGAGGAGCTCGCGGCCGCGCTTGCTAATGCGGTTCGGATCTTAGAGAAGGAGGCGAAGGCGATTGCGCTGGAAAGGGCGGCGCTGGTCGACACGCGTAACCAGGAGGCGTTGGTGCTGGGGCGAGTGGACGCGAGGTTGGGACAGCTGCAGTGGGTGGTGGCAGACTCCATGGAAACCGCTCAGAAGAAGCTGACGGACGAGGTTGCGCGGAAGATTGACAACATGTCGACCGCGATTTCCGCGACAGCAGAGCGGGCAATCACAATCAGCGGGGTCACAGACGCGCTGCACACCCTCATCGCGCTCGTTGGAGGAACCCCGCCGACGCGCACGGATAATGACGAACCAGCTGCGAATGAGATTGCCGAGCCCCGGGATACAGAGCATGGAAAGCGGGCAGCGGGTGCGAAGGCGGAGAATCAGCGGGGGGCGAAGAGGCAGTGAGGTCCTCAGGCAGCGGCCGCGGTGCGCACTCAGAGCGTGCAAGACATGCTGAAGCAGAAGTGGGGCGCTGCATCGCGAGGTGCAGCACCGCCTGGTCAACCGGGTTCGAGCTCGCGCTCCATCCCACCTGAAGAAGCTGCACCCAAACCACCGGGCACTGCCGGGGCAACCGCGATAGTGACAATTGCTGTGGGTAAGGGCAAGGGTAAGGCGGAGGATGGAGAGGCAATGTACCGATAATGTACCGGTAAGGGTTAACGTTCCTCTACACATTTTTACACTCTTGTACCGATAGCGGAGATTCTGGAAACGCATCACTTAATTGCGATAATGACAGCAGCCAGCAAACAACCAGGATGACGACCAAGTGGTCCGGAATCGGTATGGTAGAGGGTATATAGATTCAGTTCGGTCTAGTGTGGTGGTCAGTGGTGTACCTCTGACATGACACTTCTCGCATGCTTGATTGTGTTGGCTGAGATTCAGCCGTTCCGACTAACAAAGGCTCCCTAGAAACTGTTTTGAGCTCTTGATAATACCTCATGGTCAACCAGACCAGATCGTGCTTCCACTCCTGTCCTGTCTCATTTGTTTCTCATTAGCGTGTGAGTGAAGTTCTCTACTCTCGTTGTCGTCGCTGTTCTGTAGCTCCATCAGCGTTCAAGTTCCAGCTGTTCAAGTTCCAGCTACAAGGGGAAAGCGAGTATGCATTGTAGTCTGGCTGGTTCCGTGAGAAAACAGCCTGGCGATTCGAGACGAAAACGCCAGCGCTCACTCTGAACGAGGAGCCGTCTTCAGCGTGACACGATCGTGCGACACGCCTTCTTGCTTCATGGGCTGCATGCACGAGATTCTTGAGCCGACTCGATATCCTTTTCCTCCAAAGGGGAAACTATCGCGATGTAGAAACTACGCTCGAACCCTTGACAGGTTCGCAATCATGGTGCTGAACATGTCACATCGAAGTAGTTATGTGTTCCAGATTAGTGATGTCACATCACTACCTGGGGTAAACGTTTTTAAGCGCGAAGAGGTTTCGCTCAGGTAGACGTGATATTTTCGCCGTCAGGCGGCATTAAATCAGTCTCGTTCATGGCAAGCCTCGGCGGTATTGCCTGTCGCGGCAACAGTCGTGTCGACAGGTAGACGTGACAGGCGCCAAGCTGCACCCGTGTCTGTGATCTCCATTCTTCAACGCGGCTCATTCAGTTCTTGTCGTGGCTATATAAATGGACTCGTAGCGTTAAGTCAGCAAGTCACAGACTCGAAGCCTGAGTTTTTCATTGAAGAGCTAAGCTGACGAAGATGGCGTTGTTTAAGTCGCTCGCTAGGCCGACTGTGCTGATCCTTTGCGTGCTGATTTCGTCAGGTGACTTGACGCCGACTACTTGTGCATTCTGTTACTCTCGTTTTGTTGCTTTCGTCAGTTGTCATACAGTTTTTGTCTTGCAGCCACTCCTTGACCTTGCAGCAGGTCGCCTCCTCTGGTCGCTAGTCACGAGTGCACTGTGTGCGAGTCTGGTTAAATCCAAGCTCCATTCGCATATTCCTCTTCCAAATCTTATGAATCTCCAACCTTGGTTGGTCGCAGGATCAACCATGGCGTTGGCATCTCGTGGCAAGGCGCTGGAAATCCACGGAACCGCACAAGATGCTCGTGAAACTCATGCCGGTTCGCTTGTCAGGCACCGCACTCTGAGCGACTCCATTACAGAAGAGCCCCTGCCAGAGGTTCCGCTCAACTCTTCCTCTATCAATGGTGGTGATGGGCTTATCGGTGGCAGCGGTGGAAATCAGTCGATTTCCACCAGCGCGGCTTTATTCTCCCGCCTTGAATGGCCATCACCTCCCAATACACCGTCGTCACCACCGCCTCCACCACCGACGTTGCTGACATCACTGCCATCATTGCCGACATCTTTGCCGACATCTTTGCCATCATTGCCATCTGTCAACAACCCTCTGTCAGGCGTCTGGTCTTTCGTGTCTGGATTTTTCCACCACGGAGGGCCGTCTCCTCCCAGTCCACCCCCTGTCGCACTCACCTCACCAGTATCATCACCACCATCACCGCCATCACTGCAGCCACCATGTGTGAACCAACCACTTTCAGGCATCTCGTCTCTTCTGACTCCCCTCCTTCGCATTGGCGGCAGCAACAGCTGCAATGGTGACAGCAGCAGCGGTAGTGTTGGTGGGGAGGCACCGTCAACAGCAGCGGCGCCAGCATCGGCGGCGGCGGCAGCACCAGCGGCCGCGGCGGGGCGTGTTGGTGGGGAAGTGGGGGAGGAGGCGGCGACGCTGGCAGGACGCGGTGGTAGTGGCTTTGAAAGTGGCGACTCTGGCCTCGATGTTGCTGCTTTCCCTTACACCGGGTTGAATGGACACAATGCCAGCAGTAGGGCCAGTCAGGCCAGTCGTGCCAGTCGTGCTAGCCGCGCCAGCCGTGCCAGCCGCGTTAGCCGTGCCAGCCGCGCTCGTAGGAATGCGCCCCAGCCGCCTCAATTGATCTGAGATTTAAAATGCAAGTTTGACATTTCTGCACGATGTTTTTTTCAACCAAAAAGTTCTCTGGGTTGAATGGACACAACGCCAGCAGTAGGGCCAGTCAGGCCAGTCGTGCCAGTCGTGCTAGCCGCGCCAGCCGTGCCAGCCGCGTTAGCCGTGCCAGCCGCGCTCGCAGGAATGCGCGCCCCAGCCGCCTCAATTGATCTGAGATTTAAAATGCAAGTTGGACATTTCTGCACGATGTTTTTTTCAACCAAAAAGTTCTCTTGCCGTTTATGGAAGAGTAGTTGTTGATAAAAATGGGAGTTTGACTAAATTTTTCACAAACCTAAGATTCGTTCCGTTGGTGCAAGTTATCATCTCGAGCCGTGGAATACACGAGATGAGACCCATCATTGCCACCCTGGATTATGTCGCGAAAATCCAAGAATGCTGGGTCTGCAATGATAGGCACGTCAACTGGGGTTTCGTACGCTCTGATTGTTTCTCTGCGCGGTACAATGGGTTTCAGTACGATAAATTCGTATATGGTTTGTCGTGCTTCGCTCGGTAGCCAATCATATGCTTGCAAGAAGCCCGCCGCCAGGTCCCCCGGATTTCTCCACGAAGCTTGAAATCCTCAACAAGAGGATGCGAGCAAAAGGAACAGAAACGCTGGTGCCACGTCGGTGCTTGCGACGAATGCTCACGACTTCCCGGATCCTTCTCCTTCGTCAGTCTGGTCGTACGTCACATCGCCAGTCGCTGCCGACTTGTCGCAGTGCCAGGCCATCCTCCAGGCCAAATCCGTTTTCCCTGGCTTAGCGACAGTGGGCGGGAATACAGTCGCGCAAACTCGACCAGTACTTATGACGTGGCAAAGCGCCCCACCTTGCCCCTCCTCTCCCCCACCCTTACCAAGCCTGCCGCGCCACCTCTTTGGCGGAACACTCGTCACCGCTTCCGCCAGTTTCCTCTGTTCCCAAGAATTTCATATCCTCACCAAGCGCCCATCCCTTTCTCTAGAACCTTCCCTGAACTGTCTACCCTGGTAAACCGCTCCAAAACTTTGTCCACCTCCTTCAATGCCTTCAAAATTTCTCCCAACTGTCTGGGACATGTGTGCAGTCCCTCTCCCCCTTGTCTATCCCCTCCCCCCGCTTTCCACCATTTTCGCTTACCCTAAATTCGTCATCCTCACCCCCTTGGCAACTGATATGCATAAACTGGTACCGTAATCCACTGCTGCATTTCTTAGTCACCAGCCACCAGATTTAGGGACCTGCTTTTCTTGGTTTTAGAACAGACCTGTATTCTCGCTCCTTTCTGCGCGACTCGTTTTGTGCGGTCTCCGCATAAGGCCATTGCGCGAGCTTTCCGTTACGAGCGTTAGCGTTTTATCACCGTTAGCATTCCAGTGTGCTCGTGACGGCAAAGCCCTGCTACGTTCTAGTGTTCTTCGCGAAACTTGCATACTAAATCACGCGCAGTCCCCTTTGCAGCACAGCTGCTTCACATCCAATACAGGCCTGTTCCAAACCCATCACCCTGGTCCCTAACTCGTATATGAGGGCCTTCTCGGCACCCCTCCCTCCTACTCTCCTGCCTCCCCGTCTGCATTCCCTTGTCGCTCCCTTCGTCTCTCCCCTCGCCTCTCCCCTCCGCGCTCCTCTCCGCGCTCCCCCCCGCACTCTCCTCCTGGCGTCCCAGCGTCTCAGTCTCCCCCATGGCGCTCCTCGCCGCCCAACCCATCATCTCTTCTGTTCCTCTCTCAACCAACGCCCTAGTCGTGGAAAAAACCCCTTTGTTGAGGAAAAAAGCTCGTCACCCAGGCCTGTCTGTTCTGCGCAACACGTTTTACATAGGCAGTCCTCTTGCCAGCCGCTGCAACAGGCTTAAACAGGCACCACCAGCCGGGAGAGAATCTGAAGAGTATTCGTTAGCAAAACGCTCCTTGGCGAGAAGCGAAGAGAATCGTCGTAGCTTCCAGCCGGGTTTATGTCCGCGTGGTTCGGTGCTGGTTCCAAGTGGTTCGGGGCTGCGTTCGGGTGGTTCGGAACGACGTTCGGGTGGTTCGGGGCTAGGCTCGGGTAGTTTACCTTGTGAAACCTGGGTTGACGATTTCTTGGGGTCCGCGGCTCGTAGTTTCAACTCTCCAAACGTCGCTCGATTGTCGAGAGTTTCGCATCTGGTCGCAAACGCCGACGGAGCATCGCCGGGGTTGGCATGCGAGTCATCTGGGCGATTTTTCTCGGCGCGTGCAGGTTTCTCCTCTCCTCTCTCGTCGCCGTGTCTTCTCTCCCGCGTCGCTAGCGTTCGCTCGTTTCGCACGTTACCAACATGCGCTGGTTCGTCTCCATCGCCGCGTTTGTTGCAGTTCTCTTCGGCGATTCGCATAGGAGCCCTTGGTCCTGTCACTCGGACGTCGTACGGGAGATCGTTTCGGCGATCTGCGTTTGGTACCCAATCACGAACGAGGACCGGCCAGCACCGTAACTCGTCTGCACCCATGTAAGTGATTACAATGATAAGAAAATACCTGTCTTGCGTGAGTAATCAATGAGAGTTGAAAAAAATGTGACTTGTCCATCAATTTTGCGTCAAGTTGCGACCACGTTCCGTCGATGGCAGGACACCGCGACGCGCGTTGAAGGGCCGGCGACGCGCGCAGAAGAGCCGAGTTTCGTTGCAAGAGGCGGTGGAGGCGCGGATTGAGCAGTCGTGCGATCACAGCAGCAGCAACAGCAACGGCAGCAACGGAAGCAGCAGTAGCGGCAGCAGCAGCGGCTGTGTGGATGACAGCAACAGCAGCAGCAGCAGCAGCGTTGGTTCCGGGAGCTTTACCAGCCATGATATGGGGGCGGGTTTGTGCGGTGCGATTGTAACGAACGGTGGAGCAGCAGCAGTGGCGGCGGCGGCGGGTGAGGCGGTGCTTGATTGTGACATTAGCGGGGCCTTGCGTTTAGATGCGAATTTCGTGCCTGGGGCTGATGACGTGGCGCAGCTAGAGAGAGTGCTGGCGCAAACTGACGTGGCATCTGTTACGGAGTCGAGCGGACGAGCCGTCATTTCCAATGTAGATTCGTTCAACCCTTGGGATTGCCGCCAGACGTGTCAGTGGCTCCAAACAACCTGAACGGGTCCTCGTTAAAGAGCGATTCAATGGATTCGTTACAGGATTGGGTGAACTGGTTTGAAGGGCGCGATTCCAACGTGAATATAGACAGAAGTGAGTCTGAGCGTGACACGTGGGGAATCGGGAAGTGGGAGAGAGGGGTACCTGCTGAGGGTTCTGGGGAGGAGTTGACTATTCCGGATGCCCTTCCGCTGCTGAGGGAAGAATCCCCGCTATTAGACGACTCGTCTTGCGCTAGTAATGAATTTGTGCTGCCCGATTCTCAAATACAACAGCTGCAGCAGAGGCAGCAGGAGCAGCATCAGAATCGGCAGGAGAACGAGTTTGCAGAAGCAGTGGAATTTTCACCCTCTCCAGGGAAAACTAGCTGAGGGGGATGGGGTCAAGAAGTATGTGGGGGAGGCGCAAGTGGGAAAGCTATCATTGGAAGAGGCGTCGTCTTTGTTGGCTGCCGAGCCTGTCCATTCTTCCGAACCTGCCGAACATGCCGAGCCTGTCGAGGCTGCTCATCCTGCTGCGCTGAAAGGTGAGTAGTGTTGTGAGGTGACAAGGCTGGTTCCATACAACTGCGTTTTCTTCCATTGCCTTTCCGTGCCCTTTCCCTCCCTTTCTCTCTCCCTTCCCTTTTCCCATTCCGTCATCCTTTGCTTCCCCTCTCCCTCCCTACGGATGTAGCCTTCTACTGGACATACGTGTTCAACTGCTTTCCTTCCATCACTCCCCATCTTTCCCTCATTCCTTGCTTCCCTTCCCTTCCTCCTACCGCTGCAGCCTTCTACTCGAGCACTCCTTTTTCATCTCCCCTCTCTCCCTCCCTTCCTACCGCTACAGCATTCTACTGGACGTATGTGTTCAACTGCTTTGGCGAGCACTCGTGGCGGTTCGCAGGAGCAGCGCTGCTCGCACTGCTGCACCACTCGCTGCTGCCCGTGGCTGTAGCCAGCTTCGTCAGCCAGGTGAGGCACTTGCACTCAGATACGTGCCACCTTGCAGGCACGCACGCTGCTGCATCACTCGCTGCTGCTGCCCGTGGCTGTGGCCAGCTTCGTCAGCCAGGTGAGACCCTTGAGGAAAGAAAGCTTCTTTCTCTTTTTCCATTTCCCCTCAGGTGACACCCCCGTCATCACTTCCCCTCCCTCCCGGCGCCCCTCTAACACTGAGGTAACCTCCGTTTCATTCACTCCATGTCCTCTCCATTCCTTTCCAGACAAACACTCCCTTTTTTTTTTTTTTTCCCGTTTCCCCCCTTTTCACCTCGGTGACTGCACTCACTCACTCCACACTCCTACCCCTTCTCCATCCCACCCCCACCCTCCCTCTTCTCTCTCTCTGCGACCCTCCCAACAGTTGGTGGTATTTAGAGGCGCTCCTCTAGTGGGAGAGCTTATGGACTCCCCTGCTCTCGGTGGCTGCATTCACCCCCCCACCCAACTCACTTTTCTCCCCTTCCCCAACCCACCCCCACCCTCCCCTACTTCCCTTTTTTTCCCCCATCCACCCAACAGTTGGTGGTATTTATAGGCGCTCCTCTAGTGGGAGAGCTTATGGACTCCGCTCCTCGGGTGGCTGCCTTCAGCACCATTTCTGTTGCCCAGGTGAGTTTTCAGGTTTATTTTCAGGTTATTTTTCATGTTATTTTCTATTTGGTGTGTTGTGCTTGTAATCTGGCCACGTCTTTTCTCCTCGCTCTATCCGTGTTACCCATTTCTCAACCGCCTCTCCTCCATATAGTCAGACATGTACGCAAACTCTTCCTCCCCGCTCAATCCTTTCGTCGCCCACTGCCCTTTTTAATGACTGTTCTTTTCTGTCTTACTTTTTTTTTTTTCCAGACACAGACCACGGCCACGGTAGTAGCAGCTCTAACCACCATACATGCCATTGAACTCGCTCTTCCTCCCAGTTTATCTCATTCTACCCCGCCTCTTTTTTGTTTATTTTGTTTCTCTTTCTTTATTCCCACAACAGACCACAGCCATGGTAGTGGCAGCTCTAGCCACCATACACGCCATTCAACTCGCCGGCCCAGCTGTCGCAGGCGCAGTTGCCACGTCAGCTGCAGCGTCATCTGCCACGTCAGCCGCCACGTCGGCTGCCACGTCAGCACTGGCTGCTCTCCCAGGCACGGCAGTGCTGCGTCAAGTGTGGTTCGTGGTGCTGGTGGTGGCCGGCGCTGTTGAGAGATTGACCGGATTGGCGTCGGGAGTGGCATTTGAACGAGACTGGGTGATCGTGGTGAGTGTGTGTGTGTGTGTGTGACCGTGTTTGAGTGGGATGCATGCGGGTGAGTGTAAGGTACTCCGTGCATCTGGTCTGACTTTTGAGGCGCCTCAAAAGGTGAGTGTACGGTACTCCTTGCATCTGGTCTGGAGTGGCGTTTGAGCGAGACTGGGTGATTGTGGTGAGTGCGTGAGAGAGACTGTTATGCTCTGCCACCAGTGGGTGGTTCATGGTGCTGGTGGTGGCTGGTGCTGTTGAGAGGATCACTGGCCTGGTGTCTGGAGTGGCGTTTGAGAGGGACTGGTTGATCGTGGTGAGTGTGAGTGAGTGTGAGTGCGTGAGCTCCTCTGTCTTCCTCCTACCCTGTCAGTTCAGCGCTTCTGCTTACCTCCCAAACCATCCATCCCTCTTCTCAGCTGGCAGAGTGGACTCAAGCTGTCATCAGAGTCAACCCGTTCTTTCCATTCGTCTGCTTACCCCCCTCGCCACCCTCTCAGTTGGCAGGTCAGGATCGGCCCGTGGCTCTCGCCAACGCCAATGCGATGCTGCGAAGGGTGGACTTGTGCTGTGAGGTGAGTGACGGCGGGAGTGTGGTTCCTTTCTTTAGTCAGCAATCGGTTTCATGGGGGGGAATTCTTGTCATGCTCCAACCTGATTGGTCGAATTCCCCCCCATGAAACCGATTGGCTTTTGCAACCAGGAGGATCCGACCGATGGATTCTACCAACACCTCTGCGAATCTGCAAAGGGTGGGCCTGTCATGCGAGGTACAGGGATAAGCAATCAGCTCTGCAAACATTTTGGGAAAATTGTCTCTCAAGGACTTGTGAGGCACCTCAAAAGCGATCGACTATGCAAACATTTTGAAGAAAAACGTCTCAGGAAAATGTTTCTCACCTTTGGCCAGCTCGTTGATGCTCTTCCTTTGCCTTTTCTCCTCTCTCCTCCCCTCTCTCGACTTACTTCTATTTGCCTGCTCTCTCTAACTTCTCCTTCCCTTCCCTTCCAGTAGCAGCACCACTCATCTTCGGGTGGCTCATTGTTGCATTTGGCCTGCTTGTTTGCGCAAAAGCATGCATCACCGTTGTCGCTCTCTCCCTCGTGCCCTTGTCATGTAGACAAGTTGAGACGTTTCAAAACTCTCCTTCTCTCCGTCCCAAACCCATCAGGTAGCAGCGCCGCTCGTATTTGGATGGCTCATTGTTGCATTCGGCCCGCTGGTCTGTGCCAGAGCATGTGCCGCCCTCGTCGCCCTCTCCCTCCCTGCCCTGGTATGTCGTTTTCCTCCTTCTACCTTTTGGTTTCTGGGTGTATTATGACTCACCTCAAAGCACCCCTTGTTACTCTCTCTTTCCCTGCACTGGTACCAGTTATGCTTCCAGCTCATCTTTGCTGTTCGCCCGTTGCTCATATCATGTCTGCTTCCTGCCTACTCTATCATTGCCTCTCAATTCGCTATCTCGGATCCTGTAAACTGCCTTTTCGTCAACCCGCGTATGTCTGTGCCGGGTCATTCCTTGTTCTTGTTTCCTGCCCTGGTATGTCTGTTGCGCCTCCCCCCCCCCCTCCAGCTTGCCCTCACCACGTTCACCAACCGTCTCTTCCAAGGAGCTCTCAGCAGACCTCTCGCTATGAATAACAGTGCCTAAAGTTTGTTGACACAATGTTCCACCCTCCTCTTTTCCCCCCTCCTCTCACCTCACCCCCCCCTTCACCCCTGCAGCTCGCCCTCACCACGCTCACCAACCGTCTCTCCCAAGGAGCTCTCAGCAGACCTCGGCCAAGTGACAAATCTCCCCAGCCGTCTGAGCGATCTTACCCACCCTTGGCCACCTGCCCATACAAGACTCTGAGGGATCCCAGGCTGTCTCAGAAGAACCTTCCTGCGAGTCCCGGAAGGCTCATGAAAAGGGCTTTGTTTCGAGGGACTGGGTACCGAACACTCAAGAATGGATGCAACAAGGTCCTTCCTCCTCCTCCTCCTCCTCCTCCTCCTCGTCGTCGTCCTCGTCGTCGTCGTCGTCCTCCTCCTCCTCCTCCTCCTCCTCCTCCTCCTCCTCCTCCTCCTCCTCCTCCTCCTCCTCCTCCTCCTCCTCCTCCTCCTCCTCGTCGTCGTCCTTGCTCCAGGGGTCACTCCTAGGGCCCTGCTCACTTCACTCCTTCTCTTCCCCACCGCCATCACCCCTCCTCCCCCTGCCCACCTCGTCTCTATTCAGCAACACTTCAGCTGCAGAACCCCTTGCCTCGCTCTGCTGCTCCCACCGCTCTTGCTCCCACCGCTCTTGCTCCCACCGCTCTTGCTCCCACCGCTCTTGCTCCCACCATGTGCCCCTGCCGCATGCACCAGCAGGGATGCTGGGTGTTGAGAATCACAGGCACACGCTGCTGCGTGCGTGCAGCACTGGTCGCGATTGTGGCGCCCCTGCTGCCCCTGCTGCAGCAGCAGCAGAAGCAGCAGCAGCAGCAGCAGCAGGAGATGGAGCAGCAGCAGCAGCAACAACAACAACAGCTGCAGCAGCAGTGGAGAGGAAAATGGGGGCTTTGAAGCAAGAGGCAGCGGCTAGGATAGGAGAAGGGACAGTGGCAGCAGGGAAAGCAGTGAAGAAAGCGTTGGATGCAGTGGGGAAAGTGGCAGAAGCAGCAGGGAAGGGGTGGCGGTGCTACGTGCAGCAGGCTGTCATGCCCGCCAGCGCAGCCTACGTGCTGCTCTTTTTCAATGCCGTGCTCTCGCCTGGGGGGCTCCTGACCTCGTTTTTGTCGCAGCACGGTGAGTGAAGGGATCGTGCTGTATGCTGTTTGTTCATACCTGGTGCCTGCCTGCCAGTGCAGTGAGGTCGTTTTTGAGGCGCCTCAAAAACGACCTCACAAAACTCTACCTGGTGCCTGCCTGCCCGCCAGTGCAGCCGACGTGTTGCTCTACTTCAGTTCCGTGCTCTCGCCTGGGGACTGCGCTCACCTCTTTTCTGTCGCAATGCGGTGAGTAGTGAAGGGAGGGCAGTCGTCATGCTTAGTCAACCCTACGCATGCATGCCTGTATGCAGCAGGCTACCATGCCCGCCAGTGCAGCCTATGTGCTGCTTTTCTTCGGTGCTGTCCTGCTCTCGCCCGGAGGGCTGCTCACCTCCCTCCCTCCCTCCCTCCCTCCCTCCCTCTTTCCCTCCCTCCCTCCCTCCCTCCCTCCCTCACTCCCCCCCTCCCTCCCTCCCTCCCTCCCTCCCTCCCTCCCTCCCTCCCTCCCTCCCTCCCTCCCTCCCTCCCTCCCTCCCTCCCTCCCTCCCTCCCTCCTCCCTCCCTCCCTCCCTCCTCCTCCTCCGTCCCTCCCTCCCTCCCTCCCTCTCTCCCTCCCTCCCCTCTCCCTCCCTCCTTCCTTCCCTCCCTCCCTCCCTCCCTCCCTCCCTCCCTCCCTCCCTCCCTCCCTCCCTCCCTCCCTCCCTCCCTCCCTCCCTCCCTCCCTCCCTCCCTCCCTCCCTCCCTCCCTCCCTCCCTCCCTCCCTCCCTCCCTCCCTCCCTCCCTCCCTCCCTCCCTCCCTCCCTCCTCTCTCTTCCCCCTTTCCGAATGCCAACAATCAGGCGGGCAGATGTCAGTGATAGGGGCGGTCATTGTGGGTTTTTTGAGAATTCTCAAAAAACACATGCTCGAACATATCACCCTCCCACGGATGTCTGTGATAGGGGCGTTCAGAGACACCTGCACTTCCATGGACATTGTTCTTTTTTAAGGCGACTTAAGCTTTCTTTCCTCCTTCCCTCACTCCCTTCTATCCCTTCCAACCTGCCTGCATCTACCAGGCGTGCAGATGTCAGTGATAGGTGCGTTCAGAGGCGCCTGTGCTGCCATGGACTTCGAGTTTTGAGATGACTCAAACTCTCCTTGTTCCCTTTCCACCCTCCCGCCTTTCCCTTCCCTTGTCTCTAACCACCAGGCGTGCAGATGTCAGTGATAGGGGCCTTCAGAGGCGCCTGTGCTGCCATGGGCTTTGCAGCCACCTTCGTTTCGCCACCTCTCGTGGCACGACTGGGTGTGCTACAGGTGCAGTGCGGTTCTGGAAGGGTGCAGTGTTGTGCTGTAGTGGTGTATTGCAATGCTGTGGGACGGATTGCGGTGCAGTGAGAGGGGAGTGGGTGTGCTGCCATGGGTTTTGCAGCCTCCTTCGTTTTGCCACCGCTTGTGGCACGACTGGGTGTGCTACAGGTATTGTGGTGCAGTGGGGTGCAGTGGGGTGCAGCGCGGTGCAGAGTGGTGCAGTGCATTGCGGGGCCATGGGTTGCGGGGGAATGCAGTGCGGTGCGGTGCGGTGCAATGGTGTGCAGTGGGAGGGGAATGGGCTCTGTTCTGCCACCGTTCATACTGGCAGTGCTGGTCTCGTCTTCCATGCACCCTTCCTCCCTCACCCTCGCATCTTTGCCTTCTCCCTTCTCTCACACACGCTCCCACACCCACCCCAATCCCACTATTCTCCCCTTACTTTTGAGGCGCCTCAAAAGTCATCTTTGCCTTCTCCCATCTCTCACACACGCTCCCACACCCCCCAAACCCACACTTGCCATCTTCTCATTGTTCTCTCTCTCTCACACACACATGCACTCTCTCCTGTTTTCTCTTCCACCATTCTCCTTTCCATCCCACCAGGCTGGCAGTGCTGCTCTCGTCTTCCAGGCTCTCCTGCTGGCCCTCGCAGTGGCCATCTTCTCTTCTCTCTCTCGCTGCCCTCCGGTGCTGCAGCAGGGGCTGATGCTGCTCTTCCTACTCCTAGTCGTGAGTCCTCTCACTGTGCTCGCAGTCATTTTCCTTGCATGGTCCGTTGGATTGATAGCAGAGGCATTAGTGTAAGTATCGATCAAACATTCCCCTCCAGTGCCGTAGCGGGGCCTGCTGATGCTCTTCCTACTCGTTGTGACTCTGCTCTTAACGAATCATGCTTCAACTGATGTATATTTCCCTCGCCATCTAATTTCATCAACACCTCTCACCACCTCTCACCACCTCTCACCACCTTTCCGTGCTCGCCCTTCCTTCCCACAGGTGCTCTCTCGAGTGGGCCACTGGACATTTGAAATCGTGGATTCCCAAATTATCCAAACCGCCATTCCCCCCGCCTCCGCCAATCTCATCGGCACCACCGAAATCGCCCTAGCCAGCCTGGCAGAGCTACTAATGTTAGGACTCGCCATAGTCGTTCACGATCCCAAGCACTTTGGCGCTCTCGCTGCCATGTCCATGGCTGCTGTTTTCGCTGCCGCTGGGGTTTACTGCTCCTGGCTGGCTCGGCCCGACCCGAGAATTGCGAAGCTGTTTCCGAACCAGCCGGAGGTTCGGTGGGGGGAGGTATTGGGGAGGCTGGGAGGTGGAGGGGGGAGGAAGTGAGGAGCGCATATGGTTGGGGTTTTGATGCGAAGGTGTTCGCAGAGAGGAGGAGCTTTTGACTGACTGTGCTGCTGCGTGCTGCTAATACCGGACCTGTTTGGTTCGGAGGTTGGGTGTTTGCCGAGCCTGAGCTTCGGACCACACTGGTGCGAAGGTGAGAAAAACGGCTCGGGAAGTATAGGAGGGCTATCGACTGTTGGGTCGACTCCAAGGCTGTACATGCCTGCTGGTCTGTGCAATGCTGTTATCGGCGCTGCTAAGTCGGGGGTCTTGGTGGTGTGCTGATGATGTTTGGTGGATGGAGACTGAGCTATTGGTGCCTGCTGGTGTGAGCAGCAGCAGCAGCAGCAGCAGAAGCAACAGCAACAGCAACAGCGACTGTAATGGCACCAGCGCCAGCAGCAACAACGGCAACCGCAGCAGCAACGGCAACAGCAGCAGTAGCATCAAAACAGCAGCAGAAGCAACAGTGGCAACGGCAACAGCAGGAGCAATAGCAACAGCAGCAGCACCGCAACAAGAGGAGCAACAGCAACAGCAGGAGCACCAGCATCAACAGCAGCGAAGGTAACATCAGCAGTGGGAATTACAGCAGCGACATCAAGCATTGAGAGCCGCCGCTGCAGTTCCAGAAACAACGGCACCAACAGCAGCTGCTGCTGCTGCAGCAACTGCTAGAGCACCAGCAGCAAGAACAAGACCAGTATCGGCACGGCAGGCAGGTTAGCGAAGCTGCGGCACTGGCCAAAATACTTTGATTGGAGGCGCATCGGGAGAACGATACCAAGCATGACTGTGAAGGGAGCTTCCCAAACTGAAGGTTATGCTGTTGCTTTGTGGGCAGGGCACCCCTCGTGCCATTTCTGCCACGTCAGGTCTCTGGCGCCTACGGAAGGAAGCAACAGCACCATAATGCCTGTGTTGCTTTGGTTAGTGGCAGTTATACAGCCGGGGAGGGGAGGTGTTTGGAGGTGCATGAAGGCTTTGACCTTAGGTGCCATTACATGGTCTAGCAGTTAATCCAGATACGTGTCCCAGGGGTCGTAGGCGCATGATATCATAACAGGAAATGACTGCTACTGCAGCCAAGCAATCACCAAGAATCTGTTGTAGGGTGTTTACAAAGCATTGTCTCAACAGACGAGCTTTCTAATGCATGTACGATTTTGTTATACAGTCCTTGAGTGGTGCAATATCAAAACTGCGGTTGGAGATGGACCGCCCTACCTCCCGAACCGACGAATGCGGTGCGGTCATCCCTGGTCACGAAACAAGTGCCCCTTCGACCAATAAAGCACCCCTACCCAGCCCCTTCCGAGGCAACCACCCACAGCGCGTCGCCGCCGTCTTTCTCCTCCCAGACCAGCCAAAGCAGCCAGATTCATGCTTCTAGCTTCTCTGGGACTTGGTTTGGAGGTATTCTTGTTTGGACGCAACCAGGTTTTGTGGGCAGATCAAATCGAGGGAAATTGACGAATCATGCAAAATGTATGGAATGAACTGATCCGGTTCGGCTGTCCAGAGCTTTATTGGTTTTGCTTCAACCCCTACTGGGTTCTGCTTGTTGCATAGCTCCACATTGACAAAATCATTTTGAGAAAAATACCCAAACATGTGCGCTGCAACTGGGGAATTGGACCCATTGTCGGGGTGGAAGTCCACAGCTGCCGGGGTCCTGGTGTGACATTCATGGTTGAGCATGACTTGAGAATATCCCTGGTCGTATAACTCAGGAATCCATGGTCGCAGCCAATTCACCTGAGGGTTTTCACACATTTCCCCGACACCGAACCGACCCAGGTTTGGGACTGGCTGACCTCCACATCAGGCTTGCGAGACGTCCAGGTCACAACCCATACCAGGTTCTTCCAGAATCAGTGTTCGAGCCTGGCTGGTCTCGTACCAAGAGTGGCCAAGACCGCCCTAGCCCCTCCTCCGACCAATGGAAAATGCAGGACGGCTTACCAAACCGAATCTTCCACGAAATCCCGAACCGTGATGCCCTTCCGAACTGCTCACCCAAGCTGGTCTTCGAAATCTGGCCCTCATCGAACCAAGCAACGAAACCCCCCACGTTGAGATTCCAGCCCCCAGCAGCAGCATTCGCGAATTCTATAAACTGCAGCCGCAACTTACTAATAGTATTAGCAAACCAGCAATTTGGATTCTCCTAATAATCTAGCCTCCCCTCCTCGACTACGTTCTGTGAGGTTTACCCCTACAGCCAGCATGAGGACCTCCGTTCTCCTCGGCGCGCTTGTTCTGCTCGCCGCTCTGTTCGTCGCTGCCAATGCCGTTCCTGGTGAGAACGATTTTTTCTCCAGGATTTCATATGAATTTTGCGTGACGCGAATCACTTTCTGCAATTTTCACCACCTAACTTTAACTTCCGTGGGATTTCCGTACGCATTCTTGCAGAGGATGTCTCTGCGGTGGAGGATAGCAGGCGCGTCTTGAAGGAGGAAACCCCTAAAATGTCGTGCATGGAGGAGTTCAAGAAAAGCCGCAAGGAGTGCGTGAGGGATCACATGTGCTCAACGGACGAGTGCATGACCAAGACCGACCGATGCATTGCCAAGGCGTACAAGCGCTTTAAGATCTGCAAGTTCCCCCCGAAGAAGCAGGAGTCGCCGCCGCCGCCGCCGCCTTGCAAGAAGCTGTGCAAGATGCTTTACGAGGCCTGCAAGAAGGACAACAAGGGCAGCTGCGGGATGAAGTACAACAACTGCGTTATGAACAACTGCTCTTAGTGGATAGTCGCTGCACATTTCCAACACTACGCAAAGGTTTAAAATCAGGACGGGTGCCTGAAAATGGGCGAGTTTTGTCTGGAATTCCGGGAGTTCGTGATGGGAATAACGAGTTTTTTTGTTTGCGAGGTGGGACCTTAGATGCTGATGTTGGGTTGAATCAAATTTATGCGTTGTGAGGGAGGGGTGATTTGTATTATTGTTTAGACAAAGAAGTTGTGGCAAAAGCAGAGGCAGGAGGGGGTTTTTTATGTAACATTGCGAGACACAATGTCACATTCATGTCCAAGTTTCACCTGGAGGTACGATGTTACTTACATTTAGGTATGTTAATGATTACTCACATGTAGGTATGCTAACATGTTCATAAGAAGGCTCCCAAATGAAGTTCACAGAGCACTGCACAAATTCTGCCCCGGAATATAGTAGTGCGAACAATTTCGTCAAGGTGTGCGAGGGATGTTGCGGCCGTACAGCGACGACCTACCAATGTGATTGTTACAAACGAATGTAGGCGGTGTAATCTAATTACGGATCGCCAATCTTGTTACATTGAAGTAAGCTTGACAGAAAATTGGGTGTACGAAGTGGTGCGAAAGCCGAGAGGCTGGATCTGCCTGTGTGTTACTTCTGAACTTACGAGAATTTCCTGGCCACGCAATGCCGGTCAAGTACCGTCAAGTGTCTGAGCTGACCTCCAGGTTCGACATCCAGGCTAAACCTTCAGGTTTGTTTAGTCACGGAAGCGCGATGGCGGCGGGATCCAGTGTCCCAGCTTATTGCAGGGCGAACATTTGCGGGCACGAGTTTATGAGTGTCAAAATGCTCGGCGTTGAAAAATTCCCCCTTTACAGGCGAAATCATAGGTGTAGTAACACGAACCATGGCCAATACCACGCTTGAGATAGTATGATAGCACCCTAATTGCACGTTTTGTCAGGTTCCCTTTCATGTCGAGTGCAACAATTCCACCTGAAATCAATATCTTGCTCCTGGTCCCTTCAATCCCAGCAACCCCTTTCTGACCCCCTTCCGGATCATACAGTCCCTGACCACGACCTCAAACCTGGTTCCTCTGGCACCACATGCCTTCCGAACCAGTCTTCCAGGTTGTATCATCGCGCGGAGGGGGGCAGACCGGAAAAGATGCTCCTCGGACCAATGGCCCAAGCAGCTTGGCTTCCGAGCCAGAACCATGCCCAAAACCAAGCTGGCTGTCAAAAATTGTTCGGGGAAAAGTGGGCGTTGGCGTTTCCGCATTTCCTCCCTAGCATTTCAGGTTCGGGTCCAAGCATTCGCAACTATACATGTTCTAGTTCGACTTATTCATAAGCAGGAAATACCACGACTTATTGATCACCAGTTACCATAGAGTCTGAGAGTTCTCGCCTACAGGCAGTATGAAGACTTCCGCCCTCCTCTGCGGGCTTGTCCTGCTCTCCGTTCTGCTCCTCGCTGTTGACGCTACTTCAGGTGGTAAGTATACGTAGAACTTCTTCTTCCGGGGAAATAAGTCCTTATTCAACGAGGCTCCTTTGCAAGCAATGCAAGCACACATTTTCTGACACGTCACGAAGAACGTCGTGTCTTTGCGTGCAGAACGCGTCCCTTCTTTGGGGAACAGGCGGGTTCTGAGCGATGACGACTCGTCGTGCCTGGGCAAATTCAAGAAAAGTCAGTCGAATTGCAGGAGGGATCATAAGTGCTGCGACCATAGCGACTCGTCGTACGACAGCTACGAGTGCACGCGGAAGATTGACAGGTGCGAGGCGAAGGCGTACAAGAAATTCAAGACTTGCAAATACGGCGACAAGAAGCCGTCCTCTAGCTGCAACGACTGGTGCAAGTACGTCAAAAAGCAGTGCAGGGACGACCACGATGACGAGTGTGACTACAAGTACAAGCGCTGCAAGAATGATTGCTGAGTAGAACACGTATGACTTTGGAGAGCCTTCCATCGCTGGTTGTAGCTGTGTGATGCTGGATGAGCATTTGGATGTGGTGTGGTGTGGTAATACATATTTTGTTTGATTGGGCATAATGTAGTTATTGCATTGGTGTGACAGCTTGAATTTTGGAAACAACACTATCAGTGGAATGGAATTTGACTGTTTTGTGAGCTTGAACGAGGAGGATAACGTAATCTGACAGTATGTTGTATGTTGCTCAAGTGAGCATTGGAACACATTGCTTCCCTTTGCTCAAGTGAGTAAGGCAGTATCGAAGCTGAGTATATCGCACCTGCAAGCCGAGCCGCTAGCCTTCCGCCGTCAACAAAGAAGCCTCCCCCCACTGACTACATTCCATACCATCCATCATCTGCCCAAGCTGTACTATTTACGCGGCTGACGAACGCTGCGCATGGCAAATCAACAAAATTTTCTTGGGCGTGCATAATTTGTTGATTTGCACGCCCTAGAAAAATTTGTTGATTTGCCATGCGCAGCGTCCGTCAACCGCGTAAACAGTACAGCTGATCTAGCATTTAAGTTTGTGAAAAAAGAGTTAGGGCGAAGCAGGAATTCGCGTCGAAATCGGGCAACATGCAATGATTGCTTCTGGTAACGTCAGAAAATGCAGTGTCGAGAGCCAACCATTCCGATTTCGATTTGCGTAATCCGGAATCGCATCTATTCTCGACTGTTTGTGCTAATTTTAAACGAATCTTGGGAAGCCTGTAATTTTACGATAACAAATTTCTAAGCCGCGTAAAGTGTACACACCTGCCCAATAACATGGCATGCACTTGAATAGTGTTCCTAGACTGAGTGGCATGCACCTGAAAATGGCCGTTACACATTCGACCAGCTTTCCAATTGTCATCGAGAATTCGGCCATAGCCTGCGCCCCGTCAGTTCTGTCAGCTTTCGCCGAATATATCTCAGCGGACAAGCGAGTCCGCCCGGGGGAGCTCGCTGCCCGCGGGCAAAAAAAACTAAACCCCATTCGGGCATGCATCCGGTCAGGGAGCCTCAACCCTAAACACGGGGAGGCATGGATTTTAGGGTTGAGGCTCCCTCGGATGGCATGCCATCCGATGGGGTTTTAGTTTTTTTCTGCCCGGGGCAGCATGTCGGCAAGTCGTCGGAGGGTCGTCAGGTCTGACGACCCCTTTCGGCTGAGATTTTCCGGCGTTACTGCAAGCATGAGGACTATCGCGTTCCTCTCCGGGTTGGTTCTGCTATCCGCACTACTGCTCGCCGTAACCTCGGCGCCTGTCGCGGAGGCTAACGAAGTTTCCGCGCCCGATACCGCTCCTGCTGTCGCTGGTAAGCATCTCATCTAAAAAATGTAGCCCTTAAAAACGGCAATTTACAGCCATAATCGCCATGCTCATGGCGGCTTTATGGCATGGAATTGGCCGGCTGTATACAGGTTGCTTCGTAGGCGTTTGGGCACCGTAAATTGTCGGGCTGTACATTGACCAGAACAGCCATTTATGGCCCGTTCTACTTTGTCGTGTATAGCCGTGTATGGTTGTGAATTTGAGTATTATATACAGACATGTATTGTCTGGCTGTATATGCAACTGGATGGTAGGACGATAAATCGCACTTAATTTGAGGACAATAAATTTTTATGTATTGGCACCTTATAAATTCATATAATCATCAAGAGCATCAATTGACGTTTTGGAAATTTTCATGCACCTGGTGTTTAGAATCGAGCTGGAAATGGCTGCAAATCTATATTAAAACAGCATATACAAACGTCACATAGATAACCTAAACATCCATTTACTGCCCCAGCCATGATACAAAACTACTACGGCTAGTAGAGCAAATTAACAGCTCCGGTATTTGAGCCAAATGGTTTTTCACCTGCACATAGAACAATGCCACGGTTACAACTGCTTGTAGCCTAGAACAGCACTTACTGGGCGTACTGAAAATGCCGTGAGCACATCCAATAAGAAAAACAGCGCCAGAGCCATGCAATATCTGTGAACGTTACAAGCACGACACACCTGCCACACGAATCAACAGCCATTTGGCGTGAGGTTAGACCAGCTACAAATACTCAGAAGGCAAAAACAACACTTCGGCTCACACAACAGACAGATGTTAGACCTGCGCATGGCAAGCGTTAGACCGCGCAGAGTGTGCGCGGAACTTCGACAACGACACGTCCAGGTGTCGCACGCCTAGGATAACTACGGATCGTAGCTGAAGTATAACTCGTCGCGAACAGTGCTGAAATCCAAGAACATTAGACGCGGAAGATATCGAATGGAAGATTGGGAACTGAAAACAAAACGAACCTTGAGAATGAAATGGTGAGGTGAGGTGGTTGCTTGTGTATGGGAATGGGATGGGGAGAAGCCAGGGTAGGAAGCGATCGAGTCTAGCGAGTGCAACACAAAACGAATGTGACGGTTAGTTGGGTTGGGAACATCGGATTGGTTGAGCTGCTCACCAGCCGCACTTGACCACACCTGCCCTAAAATCACGACTGATCGCGCTGATCAGCAGCGACTCGAGAACTGTAATTGGGCTGTGTCTGGCGACAGGATTGGTTGAAATCGAGCTGATGTGCGCCAGCGACTTGTGAGTCGGTGGTGGATTGTACCTAACTGTCAGAATCACTAGGCAAGGATGATGAACTAGCAGAAGTTTGGGTACAAATATGAAACCCTAGTTGGGGTTGTACCCCATATTGGCTACCCCACTACAGCCTACAAGCATAATACAGTTTAACACACCCCCATAGGCAAAGTGGGGGAGAACAAAAGGTCACAAGACCAGTCCAGCAAAGCAAAGCAAAGCCCAGGGTGGATCACAACGTCACCACACTCCGAGCACAAGTAAAGGCCACAAGGCCAGTTCACATGCAGTGCTAGATATAGTACAAGACAAGCAACACAGTGATCAAAACCTAGCAGGCAAGCAACAAGATATATATATAAAGTACAGTACAAAGAATGTCAAGCAGTGAGCAAGTGAGGAAACGTGGACACAAGGCCTAAAGAAGTACAGTGCCGCTGATGATCACTAGGCGGGAGCGCCTTGGTGAAGATATCAGCAGTGTTGGCCTTCGAGTCCACGTACACAAGCCGAAGCTGACCGCGCTGCTGAAGCTCTCGAGCAAGAAAGTAGCGAAGAGCAATGTGCTTCGTCCTGTGCTCCAGTCTGTGCTCCTGACACAAGGCAAGAGCCGCCTTGTTGTCACCGTACAGAACTGGAGGAGAACTAGGCCGCTCTCCCAAGTCAGTCAGCAGGTAGGTGAGCCAGCGTAACTCCTGTGCAGCCATGGCTGTGGCGTAGATCTCAGCCTCACAACTAGAGCCGAGAACAGAGGAAGAGCGGGTGGACCGCCACGAGACAGAACCTGAGCCAAGGCTGAAGGTGTAACCCTGTGACGACCGCTGCGTAGCCAGGTCGTCCACCCAAGAGGCGTCCGAGTGACCAGTGAGGACAACTCTGTCGCGTCCTCCAAGCACCAGCCCCATGCCTGATGTACTGCACAGGTAACGCAGCACCCTCTTAGCAGCCTCCCAGTGCTCTCGCCTGTGTCTCCCAGGCGCAACGTAACGAGCAAGGATGCTAAGAGGGTACGCGAGGTCAGGTCGCGTGCAAGTCATCAGGTACATGAGGCAGCCTACAAGCTCTGGGTACGGGCCACTCGGCTCTACGGACTCGTCCGAAGGTGGAGCTGAGAGCGAGTGGCTGGTAGCCAGAGGTGTGGCCTGTGGTGAGGAGAACTGGAAGCCGAAGCACTGAAGGACCTGCTGCACCATGTGTGACTGAGTCAGGGTGATGGTGCGGCGAGCTCTGTCCCGGGTGATCTGCAAGCCAAGGTAGCTACGCAGTTCACCCAGGTCAGTGCAGGTGTGTCTCTTCTGCAGCTCCGACTTCACACGAGCGAGTGCCTCAGTGTCAGCAGTAGCAAAGACCAAGTCGTCGACGTACACGAGAATGTAGAACGGCGGCAGCGACGTGTCTGTGCGCAGAAACAGCGACGGGTCAGCAGTAGACGGCGCGAACCCAAGAGCCGCAAGAGTAGTCCTCAGTGTGTCGTGCCACTCACGTGGCGCCTGGCGGAGACCGTAGACTGGCCGGCGGAGACTCCACTGGGTACCAGGGGGAAACGACCCAGTAAAGCCAGGTGGGCGGCGCAGCCAGATCTCCTCGTGCAGGCTGCCCTGCAGGAACGCTGTGCTGAAGTCAAGAGAGTGAAGCTCGTAGTCACGCTGAGCAGCAACGTGCAGCAGAACCCGAAGAGTGGTCATCTTCGGGGTGGGGGAGAAGGTCTGGAAGAAGTCGACCCCCTGACGCTGACTGAAGCCTCTAGCAACGTAACGAGCCTTGAAGACAGGCGGAGAACCTGGCGGCCGCTTCACCCTGAAAATCCACATGCCATCGACGATGTTCGCCCCAGGAGGGGGAACCTCGTCGACGTAGGTGCCTGTGGACTTCCAGGATGCCATCTCTGCGTCCATGGCTGTCTGCCACTGAGAGGAGTAGGGACCCGAGATCGCCTCTGCGTAAGTGCGCGGAGTGGGGATGTCTAGTGCATCCGGGTCTCCCTCAGGGGCAAGCAACGAGGCCACGAGATGAGGTACAGCAGCCGCAAGAGAGTCAAAGTCCTCCTGCCTGTCCTCAAGGACGTCCGTGCCAAGAGCACACTCACCCCCGACGGACGGAGGACAGACAGACGCAGACTCTGACTCAGCAACAAGGCTAGCAGCGTAGTCTAGACGACAGGCAGCAGCAAAGTCAACCAACTCAGCGACCAGAGCAGACGCAGCCGAGGACTCAAAGGTAGGGTCAGTGACAACAGTAGCGAGGAGACGCGTGACTGTAGGGTGCTCAGCGCGATACCGGTCAGACTCAGGGTCCGGAACGGCAGGCAAAGAGGACGCAGGAGGAGACGGTAGAGGGACACGCCGAGGAGCAGTAGAGGGACGCAGAGTCATGTAGTGAGTGCCTGGGACAGGAGGAGGACGCTCACGACGGACACGACTACCAGTGCGAGCAGGACGAACAGGCGACGCAGGACGAGACTCAGGCTCACGACGCTCTGTAAGACCTCCTGTGGGACCAGTATAAGGAGAGGGAGCAGGGAGAAGCGAGGCAGGCGGTAACTGTGACTGCGAAGCGGGCAGCGAGCGGGCGGGCGGGCTGCGAAGTGGCGGGCCGCGAAGCGGGCAGCGAGCGAGCGGGCTGCGAAGCGGGCAGCGAGCGAGCGGGCTGCGAAGCGGGCGGGCCGCGAAGCGGGCAGCGAGCGGGCGGGCGGGCTGCGTAGCGAGCGGGCCGCGAAGCGGGCAGCGAGCGGGCGGGCGGGCTGCGAGCGGGCGGCTCGGCGAGGGGCGCGCGAGGGCGCTAGTGAGGGGCGCGCGAGGGCGCTAGTGAGGGGCGCGCGAGGGCGCTAGCAAGGGGCGCGCGAGGGCGCTAGCAAAGGGGCGCGCGAGGGCGCTAACGAAGGGGCGCGCGAGGGCGCTGACGTGGGTGCGCGCGAGGGCGCTAACGAGGGTGCGCGCGAGGGCGCTAACGAGGGCGCACGAGGGCGCTACGAGGCTAGGGAACGGGGTAGCGTGGTAACCGCATGCGAGCGGTGGTGGGCCCTAAAAAAACGATCGGTAGGTCCTAGGGACCTCCTGCTCTGATACCATGTCAGAATCACTAGGCAAGGATGATGAACTAGCAGAAGTTTGGGTACAAATATGAAACCCTAGTTGGGGTTGTACCCCATATTGGCTACCCCACTACAGCCTACAAGCATAATACAGTTTAACACTAACGTGCGAGCTGGTGTGGTGCCTATGCCTGCTGTGCTGGACGCGAGATGCTGTTTCGGTATTAGAAATCAAATCGCCCAGCCCCACATCATCACCTGAAACCATTCCCGTTGGTCAGATAGAGTTCGAGATTTGCAAGGGATAACACGCGACCCTCTACGTCATTCGCAAAAAAGATGCATTCACCTGACCAGATGCAGAATGGCGTAACAAATCCAGGAAGCAAGAAAGAACACGATCAGCCAGCACATTTTTGTAGTTTAAGAGCATCATTCAATATTTTCACCCTACAACTACAAGGTTCTTGCTACCAAACTAAACTAATATACAAGCATGTATTGTAAAAGACTCGTAGAGAGTTGTCAACACATGCTTCGATTGCATTGAAAAAAAAAAAAAAAACACACACACACACACACACACACACATACAAACACGGACACACATGCACACACATAGACACACACACATACATACATACACATATGCATACGCGGGCACACACAATCACACACACATACGCACACACAGACGCGCGTACATACACACACACACACATACACACACACATACACACACACACATACACACACACACACATACACACACACACATACACACACACATACACACACACACATACACACACACATACACATACACACACACACACACACACATACACACATACACACATACACACACACACACACACACACGCACACACACGCAGAAACACGCACACACATTCACACAGCAGCAGCAACAGCAACAGCAACAACAGCAACAACAACAACAACAACAACAACAACAACAACAACGACAACCGCAACAGCAGCAAGAGCAACATCAGCAACAGCGACAACGACAGCGATGACGCCAGCGAAGTCAATAGCAACGACAGCAACGACGGCAGCGACAGCAAGGGCAATATCAAGGGCAACAGCAACGGTAACGGCAACGGCGACAGAGACAGCGACAGCCACAACCATAGAGACAGTCACAGCGACAGCAATAACCACATCCACAGCCAGTGGCAGCGGCGCCAATACCGGCAAAAGCGCCAACAACGGCAACAGCAGAAACGGCGGCAACGTCGCTCACAACACGAGCAACAGCACGAGCAGCAACATGAGTAGCAGAGGCAGCAACTGCAGCAGCAGCAATAGCAACAACAGTAGCAGTAGCAGCGACGACGACGACAACGATGGCGATGACGACAACGACGACGATGTCGCGACGATAATGACGGCATCGCCAACGATGATGACGACGATGACACGTCCACGATGATAGCTCAACTACGATGA
The DNA here is from genome assembly GCA_947470075.1 of Closterium sp. Yama58-4. Lineage (NCBI taxonomy): Eukaryota > Viridiplantae > Streptophyta > Zygnematophyceae > Desmidiales > Closteriaceae > Closterium > Closterium sp. Yama58-4. The sequence continues at coordinate 541,727 of CANIUD010000759.1, read as the reverse complement.
CGACATCACCAACGATGAAGACAACGACAACGACAACAATGAGGACGGCAGCAACAACATCGACAATAGCAGTAGCGACAACGACGACAACAACAAAAACGACGGTAAACGACGACGACGCTGGTGACGACGCTAGTAACAACGACGACGACAACGATGGTAGGTCGTCTTGGGTGCAATGCTAGCAGATCGTCTTGCTGCAATGTTTGCGAGCCGCCCTTCTGCTATGATGACCTGAAACTCTTGCAGATTGCTTACAAGGTTTGCATTGCTTGAAGGCAAGCAAATGAGTAGGATCCGCACGGAAGTATGATGACTCACGGTGCGAATTTTTGATCTAGATCAATCTCGTCACTTTGGTCGTTCTTTTTTAGTTGACTGCCAGACAACATTCTGCACGGCGTCTATTTTCTAAGAAATAATTGTTGATACTTTGCTGATGCCATATGTCGAATGGATTTTGAACCATTTCGTGGTAAAACAGAAGGCAACAGGTAAATGAATCAGGTCATTCGCTCTTCTATAGTCAACAATTCAGCCATAATTTTCACAACACACATTCCTTCTGGAGACTATTTTTCAAAATTAGCTGGTAGTTATAAGCTTGGAGTTGCAAATGGGACTTTGTTATTTTTCCAATTCTGTTATAACAATCTGCCCTCACTACTGTACTCATCAATAGGCAAGAAATGTGGCTGCCATGTCTGGCGATTTAGTTTACAGGTCCCTTACAATAATTCTTTCGCTTGTGCAGTTGACGAAACGTTTCCTCGGGTTACCCCCACAGAAATGTCGCCAGTACCCTTCAAACCGTGTCAGAACTAAAAGCACGTAGTGAACTCCTCCGGAAAATGGACACGTTGGAAAGCCCACAGCCACCAGAGAATGCGAAGCGTAGATCCTCGATACATCGAACGGCAAACAACAATGAATGATTATCGAGCATCAAACTGCTTGAAGCAAATGCGGCACGAAGTGCGACGCGTCAAGAAGAATGAATCAGAGGCGAAATCTTGACCGTTCAAGAAATCGCTTGGAATGTTGTCCGTAGATCAAACGTTCGCACATTCCACGAAGCAGCTGAGAACATTTTCTTGCACGCAGAATGGGCAAAACAGGGTTGATCGCGGGTCCAAAATTGCCACCTCACCCCCAAACGCAGGCCCAGGCCATATACAGCAACGTACAACAATAGGAAACCATCGAGAAAAGTGGTCTGATGGACCACCCCATTCATAACACCCCCAACATTTTTGCGATCTCTTGCCGAATTATGCGGTACAATATTACCTCCCGCAGCTTTTGCGTGTAGAAAATGCAGGGGCAGAGAAATCTAGTATGGCCACGCATTATGTTCATCCGTGAGAAAACCGACTTCATGATTCGTCTATGCTTTGCGTTTCTATGTATTCTAATAAGTCTCCGTATCTTTGGTTACAGAGCGTCTCCCTGCTCTTGAGAGCGACAGGCGAATTCTCCACGACGACGATGATGACGATGACGACGATGACGACGAGCCGTCGTGCCTGGACAAATACAAGAAGCGGTACGCTCAGTGCGAGAAGAACGAGAAGAAATGCGAGGACAAGGCTGAGGACGAAGACGACGAAAAGGTGTGCGAAAAGAAGTCCAAGACGTGCGAGGTGAAGGCGTACAGGAGTTACAAGACGTGCAAGTACGGCAAGTGGAGCTGCAAGGACTGGTGCAAGTACCACAAGCGCCAGTGCTATTCCAAGAAGAAGAGCAAGTGCGAGGAGAAGTATGAAGACTGCAAGGAGGACTGCTAGATGCCCGTGTCTTTCACAGACTCCGTGTGAGTCACACGCTTTGAGTCACATGTGACTATCCGCCGAAAGCCCAGACTGCGAATCTGGATCAGGGGTCCTGGGATCTTCTTCTAGTAGATGCGTTACAATCATGGGTTGCAAGTGTGCTGTGGACCTAAAACAGCTGAGGGTGGGTAACTAAATGAGAGAAGGGGAAGCAGTCATGGGGGAAGTTATAGGATGCTGCGCTGGATGTAAGGTTGAATGGTGAATAAACATGGGTTTATTGCATGCACTATTGCGGGGAGAGCGATTATCGTGGATGATCTTCGTAAACTTTCCCACCCGTGGCCATTCCTGCTCCTCCCGTAATGCACGTCGCATTCTCGTTCAGATGACCATTGCGACTTAGAATGACTGAGCTATAGCGATCTGTATACCAACAGGTCACACCAGCGTCGACAGCTACGAACCGTACCTAGGCAAGTTCAAGACGAGCCAAGGCAAATGCAGGAAGTCCACATCTCGTTGGACGGCAGTATAAATGCACGAGGAAAGTTAACAGTTGCGATGCCAAGGCGCATAAGAAATGCAAGGCGTGCAAGAACGGCGAAGCGATACCCTCGTCATCAGATCGCTGTTATGACTCAAGCAAGCACGTAAAGAAGCAGTGCAGGGAAGATATCGATGATGACGGTGACTTGAGTACAAGCGCTACAAGAACGAATGCTGAATCATATTGGGGTGGGTGCGTGGGAATAAAAGGTTGTTTTAGTGGAGTAAAAGCTGAATGTACTTGTGAATGCAAGTTTCGAAACTGGGTATATCGCATCAGCAAGGCGATCAGGTTCCGTCCTCATCAAAGTAAGCCTTCCCTGAGCCAAGGGCGAGCCGCCGCCGTCTTTTGAGCGAAGCGGCCAGGTTCGTTCCTGAGCCCCTCCGAACCGACTCCAGCCTTGGAGAGAGGTTGGGAGGGAAGGGGCTGATAAAAGTTCCTGGGCAAATTTTAACTCCACAAATGTTCGACTCAAGCGAAGTGATCCGCACTCAGTGGGATGGAGAGCGGTGCAGAATTTTGGGATTTCGGGTAGTTTATTGAAGTTGCAAATGTTCGAGTGCGGTGCGAGACGCTTACCAAGTCAGCTAATATCAGAGAAGAAGCTCATGCTTTTCTGGCCGACCGTGTCTGCGCTATGTACTCTTTACAGCGAACCTAATCAATCAGCCGAGCCGCCACCAAACCGCGTGTGTCGTCGCGCGAGTCGCGATTGCGTCACCAATTTCGTCCCAGATCTTGCCAACACTACTTTTCGCCCCTCAGGAGAACCTCCCCCTTCGCGCGCGTCTCCTTCCTCCGCACCCGCTAGAATCCACCCACGCAGCCATGTCTCGCGACGCGGTTCCACGAAATATGGGGAGATTCACTTCTGGTTTATGGCTCACGACTACAAATATGCCCCTATTTCTTCCCAAAGAGCAGACAAAATTCCAAGATCACAACATTTGATCAGCTATCTATTTGTCTTCGACTGGATTCAGCCATCGCCTAGCCCAATCAGTAGTGCTAGTTCTTCGCCGTTACTATTGACACCATGAAGACTTTCGCGTTGCTCTCCGGGCTGGTTCTGCTGTGCGCACTGCTCGCCATAACCGCGACGCCTGTTGCGGATGCGAACGCAGTTTCTGAGTCAGATCCTGCTCCTGCTGTCGCTGGTAAGTCTCTCGCCGAAATACATGCATGTACTATGGGACTGGTTGAATTACCGTACGTAGTATCATGTCCAACATAGTATGTGGGACTAAGGTTGCAGCTCCCTTCCCAAAACGGTTCACCGAAAGGGTACATGATTTTGGTCTAATCACGTGCCATGGAGTTTCTGTTTCCATGTACTATAACGAGTCTCTTTATCTGTGAGTGCAGAGCGCCGCCTCCCTGCTCTCATTGGTGGCACCAGGCGCATTCTGACCGACGACCACAAGGACGATCATCATGACGACCATCACCATGACGACAAACACGACAAAGACAAAGACGACGACGACGACGACGACGACGACGACGACGATGATGACGAGCCGACGTGCATGGAAAAGTACAAGCAGCGCTACGCCAAGTGCGAAAAGAACGAGGGGAAATGCGAGGAAAAGGCCAAGTGCGACGACGACAAGGAGGCGTGTGAGAAGAAGTCCAAGGCGTGCGAGGTGAAGGCGTACAGGAGCTTCAAGGCATGCAAGTACGGCAAGTGGGACTGCACGGACTGGTGCGAGTACTACAGGCGCCAGTGCTACTCGAAGAAGAGGGGTCACTGCGAGGACAAGTACGATGACTGCAAGGACGACTGCTAGATGCTCGTGTTGTGCACTCAAACACACGCCACACTTAGGTAATTAAGTCCAGATTCTGTCTCTGAGACAGGGGATCCTTGGGAGTTTCTGATTATCATTGGTAGAAGTGGGCTGTGGGTCTAGAACAGTGACTAGGGTCGTTTGGTCTGTTGGGAGCCAATTAGCTCGGTCGTTTGGGTGGTTGGGTGGGAGAAGGTAGGCAGTCTTTGAGGAGGGAGATATGGTAGTTTTAGGTAGGATGCTTGCTGTAGTGGGTGGATGTATGCTTGAATGGTAATAAAGCATGGGTTTTTTTCCATGCCCTCTTTTGGGAAGCTATCCAAGTGACTATCCAAGCTACTGACTGGAATGAATGCTATGCGTAATGATGTGTCCTCCATTATTGCGGGCAATGATCAATGCTGTGTGTTCTGGTAATGCTGTTGGTTTGATTGGAACCCATCTACACTAGGGTACTGGTAGTGTGCGCTTCTAATTCACTGATACATCAAGTCTCACGCCACACCAACCGCGGCAGAATTAGTTCGGTGTACAATCCAGATATGCTTTGGTTCAACATACAAACGATTGGTCGTGTACTGCATGAGTAAGAGAAGGGCCGTTTGCTACTTAGATCCACATAATACAGTAACTGTACTGATGTAGTGATGCATGTGATGGGGCGATTGAATGAATCGTTTTCAAGGAAGACTTAGGTAGCCTCGTCGTTTCACGTCATATCATCCGCAGCTCATACTCGCCAGCCATTGTGATGTAACGCACCCACGGCAACGCTTGGTAACCACTCTTCTCAATGATCTTGAGGTAGCGAACCTGAATGCATGCAGAATGAAACACAAGGGGATGGGTTGCAATGACAAGGGTGAGGTTTTTTAGTCGACTCAAAAAGTCACTTAGGTAACCGCTCTACTTACCGTCACACCCCGGCTATGCCCCCATGGGGGGCAATAATAAAACATGTTTTTTTAGGGGGGTGGGCTTATAATCGAGGACTTTTATAAGCGCCAGGGCTTATACAATGACATATATGAAATCTAGTTGTTTTCACTCCAAAGTGTTCATCTTGTCATTGCGATTTCAATCGAGTCAAGATCATAGTAGGTGTGAAGAAGAATCTCGCGCAAGTTTGCAAGGTGCCAAAACACACAGTCAGAATGAGTTGTTTCGCCCCATGACAGCTCATTCTGACTGGACGCGCAGTCAATGAGTCGCGCGAGGGTGAGGCAGTGAGTCGCGCGAGGGTGAAGGGTCAAAATTTCACAATGTGAGGATGCAAATAGTGTGTTTCGCAACAGAGATTCCAGTAACTTTATTAACACTGATACAAATAGTGGCTCTTATAATACGTAAGCCTTCAGGGGGTGCGCTTATAATCGAGGAGGGGATATAAGCGCCATATGCCAATTAAAAGCGCCAGGCGCTTATCATAGGGTGGCGCTTATATCCGGGGGGATACGGTAATGATATTGAGACAGATATCGCACCGGGATGCATGCAGAATGAGACACAAGGGGATAGGTTGCGACGGCAAGGGCGGGAGGTGGGTGGATACGAGCAGGGGAAGGAGGATTTGATTACAAGTGGAAAGAGACACTAAAAGATATCGACACACCAGACTGACATGATAACCCTTCCCTTCTCGCTTGAACACCTGGTTTTGCGGCTCTAGCAAAGGACAAAATGTGATAAAAAGTTGACCTCCCCCCCCCCCCCCTCCCCTCTCCTTCCCCCCCTTCCCTCCCACCAAAGGCAACCACACTTCCAACAGCTAGCACTATCTGCCAGTCACCTGAGCACCTGACATACACCCTGACTTCTCACCTGAATGCCAGAGACTGTGAAGTAGGGTATCTCAAATTTCACACGAATCGGAGCTTTCTTCTCTGCCACGTCATCCTCTGCTGCCACACTGGGCAGGCTGAAACGCGCTCGCAGCAGGTACTCCTGAAGTAGGTTGGAGACAGAAAGGTGAAGCCCAGGGGTGAGAATGCAAGGGTTTGGAACATGAAGATGCAGGGTTAGGGGACATCCCTGCCACGTCATCCACTCCTGCCACACTGGGCAGGCTGAAACATGCTTGTAGCAGGTACTCCTGAGGGGGGTTGAAAGTAGAGAAGTGAAGCCCAGGGGTAGGGGAACATGGATTAGGAAGATACAGGTTTAAAACACGGGTTAGGAGCATGAAGGTTAGGAACATGAAGACGCAAGGACTGGGAACACCTCTGCCACGTCATCCTCTGCTCCCACATTGGGCAGGCTGAAACGCACATGCAGCAAGTACTCGTGACGGGGGGTTGAACGTAGAAATGTGAAGCCCAGGGGTAGGGGAACATGGGTTAGGGACACGAAGGTTTGGAAAATGAAGATGCAGGGACTGGGAACACCTCTGCCACATCATCCTCTGCTGCACACTGGGCAGGCTGAAACGCACATGCAGCAATTACTCGTGACGAGGGTCGAAGATAGAAAGTGAAGCCAAGGAAGTGGGATTACGTGAGTGTGTGAGTAAGGGTGTGGTAACATGGGGGAGCAGGTTTCGGAAGAGGTGACTTTTGAGTCGACTCAAAACGAGGTGACTTTTGAGTCGACTCAGAAGATAGAAAGTGAAGCCCAGGAAGTGGAATTACATGAGTGTGTATCGGTGTGGTAACATGGAAGAGCAGGTTTCTGAAATCGGAAACACTTTCAACACTTCCTCTGCAGCCACACTACACTGGGCAGGCAAGCATGCGAAAACATCCTCACAGCACGGAAACATGCTCGCAGCAAATATTCCTGAAGGAAGTTGGAGAATGAATGGTGGGGGTGGATGGCGAAGCTAAGAGGTGGAAAAACATGGGGTTTACACCTTCACTGTGAATGGGATTGAAAGACTTTACACCTATCCACATTTCCTTTCCTAGACACGATACCTCGAGCATGCACACGTCCAAGGCACGAAGCAGAAAGCACCAAACAGCAGCACCCACCTTGCCTCCGGGGAAAGATTTGATCTTCCAGAGGATAGCCTCTCTCTCCGGAGTGTACGTAGCAGTGCCCATGGAGGTGCGGGCGGCGGGATCAATGGCGTCCATTGGCACCGGCAGCTCTATCTCCACCGTCGACGCCGTCGACCGCTCCTTGAACTCAAAACACCCTACTGCTGTCTGCCTGCCTGCTCTGCTGGTGCTCCACTGCTCTACTGCTCTTGCCCCGGCCCGCTTGGGAGACAGGGAGGGGGAAAACGAAGAATGGATAGAGAGGGCAGCACTCACCTTCCCCCCAGGAAACGACTTGATCTTCCAAAGAATGGCCTCCCTCTCGGGCGTGTAGGTAGCAGTGCCCATGGAGGTGCGGGCAGCGGGGTCAATGGCGTCCATGGGCACCGGCAGCTCTATCTCCACCGACGTCGCCGTCGACCGCTCCTTGAACTGGCTCCTCGCCTTCACCATGTACTCCACTCGGCTGCGCGAGTGCCGCTCCACCATCGCCTCCACCCAGATTAAGGGCTTCACCTGGTGTGGTCATGCAGCACAGACCACGCAGCATACATGCAAACACATGGTTTCAGTTGAGACCGAAGGACCTGAGTACTGAAGGGCCAGTGTGTCGACCGCTCCTTGAACTGGCTCCTCGCCTTCACCATGTACTCCATGCGACTGCGGGAATGCCGCTCCTCCACCATTGCTTCCACCCATATGCGGGGTCTCACCTGGTGTGGTATTGCAGCATATACCACGCAGCATACATGGTTCGATACAAAAGTGTGTCAGAGGTGTGGTTAGCTTGAAATGATATGGGAATCACCATCGTTTCCATCCATTTTGGCGGCTTCACTTGGATTTGAGAGCTGCAAGTCCAATACGGAATCGACCACCCACCCGATCCAGGTAAACCCAGTGAAAACTATGGCCATACTGGGAGAAACGAGAGAGATAGGTAAGCTAGCAGAGGGGGAGGGAAGGGGAGAGTGAGGGATATGCAGCAGGAGCATCTGACCTGAGTGCTGAGCCGATAGGTCATGAGGTCAAACGCCCCATCAGGTGGAATGAAGGAGATGGTTCGATCGTTCTCAAACCGCGCCAGACGCACGCACCTGTGGAGGATACAATGGAGGAAGACAAGGAAAGGTGACAGCTAAGCATTCAGACATGGATAATGGAATGTTTTGCCACGGGCATTCAACCATAATGGGGTGTTGAAAAGTTTATGACGCAGGTGTGTATGTATGGGCATGCATGAGGGAAATAGGGCAAGCACAGGAGATCACTCACTGGTGGAACTTGATGTCGTCCAGATCGATGGCCTTGCCCTTGGTCGCTCTGCCCTGTGCCTCCAGCAGCACTCGATCATTCAGCCCAAGCTTGCACTCTGGCATGCCACTGGGAGAGGGGTCGAGGGACAGGAGGAGCAGAAAGGATGGAACGAATGTGCAGAGTAAACACAAGACACGAGTTGGATCACTGTACTCTCGCATGTCACGGCTGGGAAGGGCCCAAGGTTGAAGGAAAACATTGCGAGTGACAAAGGGGAAAGAAAAGAAGGGAACAAACTCGAAAGACGCGAATTTGGGTCCAATGGAAAGCGTCACTAACAATGTTCAACCCTGGCTTGCACTCCGGCATGCCACTGGGAAGGGATAAGGTCAAAGAAAAATGCAGAGGTCAAGAGAAAGCAAGGTTATAGCACACGACTCAACCTGCTTCTACATCCCTCCCTCCCACCCCTTCAATCTCCCCCTCCCCCTCCCCCCACCCCTCTCCACCCCCCTTCCTCCCCCTTGTTTTCCCCTTTCTTCCTTCCCCTCGTGTCTTCACCTGAGGTACGTTCGCATCTTGAGTGCGCCCACGACTTCAGACCGCACCACTTGACCGTTACTGTTCACCAGGATGTTCACACTCTCAACCACGTCCAGGAACACCTGCGAATAAGGACAGACAAATAACAAAATACGACAGCAAATGATTGGCAGATTCAAGAGTCTGAGAATCACACTCTCACTCAACCACGTCCAGGAACACCTGCAAGAAAAGAAAGACAAAAGGAATAGGAAAACAGAGATGGCAGTTCAGCATCTGATGCCAGGCTGGCAAACAGGTGAGAGGAAACAGCTACATGTCCAGGGTGCCCAGTTACTCGTTTCATGACATCCCAAACGACATGGGGGACTTCACCACCATATGAACGTGAAACCCATGCATGCGCTCACCTCCTTCCATCCACACGCGCACCTCGTTCTTCTTGTAGCGGATGCCCTCGCTACGCCAGGAGACGGCGTTGGTGACAGCAGCGATGTTGGGCTTGGGCGTGGAGAGCTCCAGGCGATACGAGTCCGTCTTGATGAACTCGCTCAGAATCTTCGCCTCCGTGAATTGCGGGTACCCAAAGTCCATTATCTCGTCCAGTAGCTCGTACTAAGGGGGTGGCACAGGGGAGGGGAAAGGGGGAAGGGGAGAAGGGGGAGGGGCAGAGGGATGGGGGGAGGAAGGGGGGAAAGTGAACTGCGGGTATCCGCAATTATCTCGTCCAATAGCTCGCATTGCGGGTAGGAGCACAGAGGAGGGCACAAGGAAGAAGGAGGGGTGTGGAGGGAGGCTTGGGAGAGGGATGGGGGGAGTGAAGGGTAAAGAAACCGCATTCAAGGCTAACGAGATGTAGGGGATCATGACACGAAGGCAATGAGAGAGACGGTTACAGGGGGAGGGGAAGAGGATGGAGGAGCGGGGAAAAGACGTAAAGCGCGAAAGAGATGATCGAGCACAATGTGGCTGCAGTGTTAGTTGGCTTGCTGCATTCAAACAACAACGCGTACCACAATGACGAAGTTGTCTCTTAGCGACTCCTCTTCCAGCTCGTCAAAGTAGTACTTGAAGACCTGCGCAGAAAGAGAACACACGCGATTCTCGTCAGAAACATGCGACTGAAACTTCAGAACATGCGACAAAATCGTTCAAATATGCGACTAAATTGTCAGACACATGCGATTCGCGTCAGACACAGTCGATACAACTATCAGAACATGTGAGATGCATGGGATGCAACCATGAGGCACATATGACCCCATCGCCAGGCACACATGACGTCGCCATGCACATACGACCCATAATCAGGCACATCCGACCCCAATCACACCCCTCGCTGTGACCCACTCACCTCCACGGCTTTGTGAAGGAAGAGCAGTAGACTGGCGGCGTTGGCGTTTTGCCGGGTGGCGATCATGAGGTACACGTTGTTGTGCTGAATGAAGAGGTACGTCACTCCGTTGTCCAGAATCACCGGCTCCCGCGAGGACGGGTCAGCCTGACGCGATAAGGTCGTTCAGAGAGCGCGAGCGTGTGAGAATCGAAGAAGTGGACTACGAGAAATCAGCGGATAGAGCATGAAATTACTCTGAGCGGATGACAAGTGGCGAAATCTGAAAAAAAAAAAAGGTTCTACGACCAGCAAATGTCGCCAGAAAAATACGCGGACTACGATCTAAAAAAACATTCCTGTATTCTTTTGAACTACAAGGCGGAAAATGCGAGCTTGCACGACGCTGGTAACATACACCGAGACTCCGCGTAAGCTTCTGGCATTTTTATGCTCCAATGATCCACACCAGGATATGGATACGGTTTGATTTGAATCCTCATCGCGTACCTCGCCTTCCATCAGCTTGTTAAAGAATTTCTCTGCAGCGGATGCAGGAACGTCGCCACGGTAATCCCTCCATATCAGAACCCTCCCCTTCATGTCCAGGATGTACACAGCTGACGCTGCGCCTGACATGGCGCCTGCTTCTGTGAAACCTAAGAGGAAAGCGGAAAATAACGCCGAGGCGAGAATAAGGCGAGACAACAATGAGCTGCTCGAGGACAACACGAACGGAGGAAAAGTGTCAAACGTCGCTTAGCCAGCTGATAAGACAATCGCGATGCGTACGTAACCATAGAGTGTTGCGACTCACAAAAATCGACGGATTTCGCAGCAGGTCAACTCGTATCGAAGCACCAGCGAATGATGTAGAACTACGATAGTGACCGACAAACTAGATCTAAGTTGACCAGGCAACCTAAGAAGCTCAAATTATAGCCTTGTCCTTCTTAACGACACGCAGGATAGAATTCCAAATAAGTTTCTTCAGAACGATCCGTCACAACATCCAAGACGTCAGCCTGCAGGAATATGTGATGGAAACGATTACTACAGGTACGACCTCTCACTGTTGATGGATTAGGGTATCAACTTGCTCCTGAGCCATGGCCAGGCTTCAGGAGGACGAGATCGCGATAGCCGATCCAGAAAATAGGCCAACGGATCAGAAATTCCTCAGGATTATGAAAACTACTTGGTTGAGCCTCCTAGGATTTTCCTGAATCCTGATCCCCTAAGGAATAGTGTTGCTACGAGTTTACAGCAGGGAAGGTATGGCTGAATACTCCAAGCCTTCTCTTCTGGACAATTGCTGACCCAGATTTCATGTCTGAACAACCTACCTGCCTTGATTCCTACGATCCAGAGCATATTCAAGGCAGGCCATTTTCGGCTTGGGCGATAAACCGCTTCGCGAAGTGCGGCGATCTCAGGGCCTCCTGGTTTGCTAGGCACCAAGTAGACCAGTAACCATAACGGCTAAGATCGCGGTCCTAGGGTGTCCAGGATACCCGAACTTTGGACATACACGTCAGCATCAGCACGTGTTCCTGGCATGCTCCCCGCAGATATGAGTTTGCTAATATCTGCTCGACTACTTGTCGAAACATCATTCGCGAAATCTCTAAACCCCAGGGTTTTAGACCTACTTTTGTTGTACACGCCATCAGCTGCACACCCGAAGTGCACGTGTTTCCCACGCCTACCGCTGAGCTGGAATGTCCAGGACACCCCAGGACCGCGACCTAACTGATGCGATTTCGCTACTGGTGGAGGAACGAGATGGTGGGAAAATGGACATTTTGGGAAAATCCCTAGAAACGGCCAGTTCCCAAACGAGTGTAGCATAATATCGGGTTTGATCGAACACTAAATCCTAGGTATAGCAGCTACACTCTGCAATGATTTTATTACGGTTCACTAATCCCATCCCATCCCATCCCATTCGACCGAGAGTATGTGCTCAACCCTCTCAACCTCACCTCGTCATGAACCAAAGTCGGATCGCGTCATTGTGTGTTTCCCGCGTCTCCATCGTAGAGTGGTGTCAGATGCGGTGCGGTGGGATATGATGTGACGAGAAGCGGGTGCAATGGGATGGTATGGTCTGGAAAGGTGTAAGATGGGGTGAGATGGGATTGATTACGCTTACGCGTATCACTCGAATGTTCCCTTCAATGTACACCTTGGAGTTAGGGCGTGTGTGATTTTGCCGAACCTGACAAAGTTCGAACTCAAACCGCTTTGCACCGTGGCAAAACTTTTCCAGTTGTATCCTACCGTGACGAACCGTTATAGAAGTTCGGCAAAATCACACACGCCCTTAGCTTGCTTGCCTCTGCCATTTCAAGCCTCCTCGCATGCAAATGTAGAGCTGCAACAGCCGTACCCTATCCTCCCTTTATCCTTTTTCCTGCGCCTTCTCTATTCGATACAATCCATGCCGTGCACAGGACTCTGCTGTTTCCTCCTACTCGCAACTCTCTAGGTTCTTATTAGAATCTTGAAACCATCAATGTTTTATGTTCACCCCACGCCGATCAGCTGTAGATTCCTCCAGTTGTCATCGTGGTGAAAAGCTACCATGCCGCCAGCTGACGCCTTCTTGCCAGCCTGGAAAGAGAAGTCATGACCTGGAACGCTTGAGCTCCACCAGATTCAGAGAAAGCACCTTCGCCAGTCTTGAATTTCGCTAGCGATGCCTCGTCAGCTTCTAGAGTTCAACATCTCATAAGAACTTCCCGGGAGTCAATCCATTTGCCAAGAACTTTCGTTCATTGGAATGACCACCGGTAGCGTGCAACAAGCATGGCGATCCAAGCCAGCTTGGAATCACCTGCTGAGGCGGACGCAAACGAAGGATGGGTTGAGAACGAAAGGAGTGCGATGCGTGAGGTTAATTTGTGTCTAAGTCAGTAGAAATCGGCTCAATCCGTTACAATCGATCACGTGCAAACGAAGCCGCTAAATTAAGGTGGCGCTCTTCGGCGGCCGATTTCGCCAGCTTGTGTCCGCAGCGCCTTGGACGAACTAGCGATCTGTGCGCTGTTGCGGCTCGACGGGCTCGTATCAATGGCTGGAAATCACGCATCCAGACTGCTAGTAGCAACCAGCAGAGAAATCAATCGCGCGTCGCGGATTCGTGACCGGATTGCCTCGCCGCTCTTTGTAAAGAACATATCGTTTATGAAGAAGGGCCCAGGGTGAGTGATGGTCATCAGGGTCGTGAATGTTAGTGATTGTGATCCGAGCTGTGATACTGGGCTCAGCTACTCTAGGTTGTTACGTGACGAACTCACTTTTGAGTCCGCTGCTTCTCTCTCACGTTACGAACGCCGCGTAGCAGGAGGAGATAAAAATCGTTTTCTCACCTTAACTCTCAGACAAGAGGCGCCTCTCTTTTCCAGCTCGCGGTGACCGAGACTCCCTGAAGCAATTCTCACCAAAGGCTCGCAGCGACCGTGACCGGACGCAAGCGGAGAGAGCGTGTCTGATGGCGCACACACGGATCCCGGTCCCTTTCCATCAGCCTCTGCTGGTGTTTCTGTGCTGCCTCGTTATTATCAGCTTCACGGGTGCGTCATTGTCGTCTCAAACGGAAATATTTTGAGCTGGTATGCTTCTGCCTGTCTGTCTGTCTGTGCTTGTCTGACCCAACACAGGAACGTCCTCCTTCAGACTGATTTTTTACCCAACCTCTATCCTCTGCAGTGACCCCTTCCTGTGTCCAATCCCCCACAACCCCCTCACTGTTCTCAGCAAAACCCTCTTAACAATTGACCATCCTTGTTAACTCCCCTCGTTTCTTGCTCTCAACCACTTCCCCAACTCCTTCGACCACAGGAATACTCGCAACAGCAGCGGCGCCACCACCTCCAGCATCAGCAGCGTCAGCAGCATCTCTGGCATCGCGAGCATCAGCAGCGTCAGTGGCATCAGCAGCATCTGCAGCATCAGCAGCGTCGGCAGCATCTGCGGCAGCACGGGCGGCACGGGCGGCAGCGTCCCGTGCTCCACCTGCCCAGACACCTCCGGCATCTGCCGCCCGCCAGGCCGCCACGTCATCATCACGTTCGTCGGTGCCACTTGCTCCACCACAAGCCAAGCAGCAACCGTTGGTAACACCTGCCCCTGTAACACCTAGACTCCCTGTTACATCCACAACACCTACGCCTAGAACGCCTGTAACACCTGCCCCAGTTACGCCTGTCCCAGTTACATCTGGAACGCCTGTAACATCAACAGTGGCTGTGGCAGCAGGGAGGGGTGCTGCAGCACGAAGCACTGCCACACCAGAAGCTTCTGTCACAGCAGGTACTCGTGCTACACCTGCAGTTCCTGCTACAGCGGGCACTCAGGTTGCTCCTGCAGTTACTGCTACAGCAGGGCCTCAAGTTATTCCTGCAATTCCTGCTACAGCAGGGCCTCTGGTTACGCCTACAGTTCCTGCTACACCAGGCACTCGGGTTACTCCTACAATTCCTGCTACAACCTCTACTCTGTCCACCCCCGCAGCCAGTCAACCAATGAGCAGCCAGGGGGTGAGCACAGTGCCTCTACGTGGGACAGTGCCTGCAGCAGTGCCTGCAACCGTACCTGCAACCACACCTGCAGCAGTGGTAACAACCGTGCCTGCAGCCGTAGCAACAACCGTGCCTGCAACCGTACCTGCAACCATGCCTGCAACCCTGCCTGCCACCGTACCTGCAACCGTACCTGCAGCAGTGGCCGCTGCAGTCCCTGCATCAGCGTATGGAACAGTGACTGCCACTGTGCCTGCATCTTCAGCAGGGGCGAGGGCAGCGGGTGTGTCAGGCCCCTCTGCTGCCAGTAGCACTGTTATAGGGGCCCGCCCTTCACCTGCTACAGCGGTGCCTGTTTTGACATCCGTAAGGGGAGCGCCTGGAGCAGTGGCGGCTGCTGTGACTGTCTCAACACCTGCGAGAGGCCGCCCTTCCACTGCTGCTGCTGTGCCTGCCTCAACGCCTGCAGGGGGCCTCCCATTGGCTGCTGCTTCTGTGCCTGCCTCGGCATCCACTGGGAACCGCCCTTCAAATGCTGCAACTGTAGCCGTCTCAACACCCACCAGGGCCCGCCCTGCTGCCACGGGGGATTCGCCAGTCGTCCTCCCTGCGTCTGCCACCACCCGTAACCTCCCCACCCAGGTGCCCTCCCAGTTACCCTTCCCACCAACTCCTCCTACCACCAGCAGCAGCGGCAGCAGCAGCAGTGGGAATGAAGTAGGGGGGTTGGGGGAATGATGGGTTTCCTTGGCCCTCTAACATCCGCCTTCTCGAGGATGTTTGATGTGAATTGGCTCACAGGCACGTTCTTTGATATTGGCTCTTGGGTTTCCTCCCTGGTGCGAGGGCAGCAATAAAGGAGTGGCATGAGTGGTGGAACGTGGCAGGATGGAGGATGTTTGACGTGAACTGGCTCACAGGCACGTTCTTTGATATTGGCTCTTGGTTCTCGTCTCTGGTGCATGGGCAGCAGCAGGGAGGAGTGGCACGGAAGTGGACAGGCGGGAGGGGTTGGGGGGGATGATGGCTTTCCTTGGCCCTTTGACGTCCACCTTCTCGAGGATGTTTGACGTAAATTGGCTCACAGGCACGTTCTTTTCCATTGGCTCTTGGGTTTCCTCCCTGGTGCGAGGGCAGCAATAGAGAGCAGTGCCTGTATGGGGGAAGTTTGACATGAACTGGCTCACAGGCACGTTCTTTTCTATTGGCTCTTGGTTATCGTCTCTGGTGCGTGGGCAGCAATAGAGTGACAGGATAGAGGGTGTTTGACGTGAACTGGCTTACAGGACAGGCACGTTCTTTTCCATCGGCTCTTGGTTTTCGTCTCTGGTGCGTGGGCAGCAATAGTAGTGAGGGGTTACAGGCTAGCTGCATCGCTCCATTGGTAGGGGGTCCGGGTGATGTATCATGTATGGTATGTAAAATGTCATAATCTATGCATCGCTCCATAGTGATACTTCCACGCCTTCAATGGCTTAAGCAATAGAGTACAAGGATGTTGGTAAGCACGCACACAAGAACAAGGGTAGACAGGTTGACATACGAGCTGTCCTTGTTAATTCCCATAACCCCATGGTTCTTCAGGACTCCAAAGACTGGCTAGACATATGTCAAGTGGCAGCCACAATCAATGTGATGTGAATAGGTAACTACTGAATACAATGGTGTTACGAATAGTAATACTTGATATTACTGTGCACTCCTCACCGCAGCAAAGAGGCATGCAGTATCGAGAACGAATGCGAGGAGTCAGAGTTGACTCGAAGCGTCAGACGGTTAGGGTGGATCTAGACCGTCGGAGAAAAACGGCATCGGGCAGCTGCAGGGACAATGAATCTGGCGGGAACAGTTTCGTAACTGCTCGGGCCGCACGGTTGGTTTGAATTCGAATAAGGGAATGTACCCCTTAGGGTACATGGCTAGCTAGGTCGCTTCGTATTCCCCTGTACTCATATTTATATCGTTGTATTTGCATGTTTTATTCATCTCAAAGCATTTTACATTCACTCTGCTATTGAGGTCAAGGGCCCACCAAACTATCTCACTGCGTGCGAACCTTCCTGGGTAGATCCTGGGCTACGATCAACTTCTGATCTCAGCATGGTATGAGAGCGGCTCAGGAATCCTTCGCACTGCCAAACCCGAAAATTGCGACATTCGGAAAGTGGCGTCCGGCACACGCTCACGAGTGAAGATGGCCGGAGGATCTGGTGGTCAGACCAATCTAACGGCTGAAGCGCAACCCAACCCGGCTGCGACAAGCGAAAACACGACGACGATCGGCACCGAAGTTCTCGCACAACTTCTTCAGCGACTCACCAGCCTGGAGCAAGGACTCCAAACATTGCGGAACGGCGATGCGGGAACATCCTCGCAACCATCCCAACCGGCCCCAACTGGCCAGAACGCCGCCCCGCACACATTCTCTCTCGACACCAATGGCTCAACCCCCAAGGCTCCCCGTCCCAGTGAAGAGGCAATTCTCTCTGCTCAATCAAAGTTTCTGAGCATATCAAAAATAAAGACAAGTACTTGTTTTGACGGCAGAGACTTCTATACCTGGAGCTTCGAGTTGGAGCTCTTGCTGCAGAACGCCCAAATCTTTCACTATTTCGACGGGAGCTACGCGGAGCCTGCCGACGACACGGACGACGCCAGGACCCGCTACTACAACGAGTCCCTAATGGCGTACGGGGTGCTCCTGCGGAACATGGCACCGACGGAGCAACTGAGCATACGCTCATACAAGACTTCGGCCGCCCCAGCCCTTGAAGCCTGGCGACACCTCAACGGTGTGTATCAGCCGAAGGACTCCGTCTCCTCGAGCCGGCTGCTTCAGCAGCTACTGGAAACAAAAATGGCCCCAGGGGAGAAGGCCAACAGCTACATCAATCGCTGTCGAAGCCTTCGCGACCAAATCGCGAAGCTGGGAAGCTCGATTTCGGAAGAAATCTTCGTGAATATCGTGCTTCAAGGGCTCGGCCCAGAGTGGCGGCCCTGCAAGGCGCTTCTTCGACAGCAGGGGGTCATCTCGGAGGCCGCCCTTTGCGCCGCCCTTCTCGTCGAACAGAGGGATATGGATCAGCAGCGACCTGCGCCGCGACGAGAACGCGAAAGGCTCGCCTTCTACGCCGACAACACCGAAGAGCGAAAGCCACGGCGCCTCTACTGCAAATTGCAGAAATTTCGGGCATCTGGCGGATCGATGCAAGAACCGATCCCGCCCTCGCCAGACCAATCCGAGCACCTGGTCCGGCCGTCAAGACGCACGAGGCGACGCGCGTCATGCCCAGGGGTATCAGCCCCCTTCCGCGCGCAACCTGAACCCAGCGGTTCAGCATCAGCAGCAGCAGCCGTCACCGACTGCCCCAGCTCGCAACGTCATGAGCAACATGGCCATGACCAGCGAATCGCGTCGTCGCCGTGCCCGCTCGCCTTCACCCGAGCCGGCACCGCACCCCATTGGCGCGTTCACCAACAACAACCCGTTCAACCCGCGCCACGATTTCACCGACGACGACGACCAAGACTGGAACCTTCCAGTCCCGCTGCTTGAAAGTCCCCCGCACGTACCTGATATGCGGGTGGCGCCAATTGATTGGCTCTCGCGCGAGCAATTTTTGAAGTTCGACACTCCGCACATCGTCACACCGCGACTGGCGCTGCTCGCCCGTGACGACAACAAGCGCTACAACACCTGGTACCTGGACAGCTGCTGCGGCCAGCATATGGTGGGCTCCGAGCGTTACATATCCAACGCCATCCCCACTCCTACCGCCACCTATGTCACTGTGGCGAACAACACGCGCCTGCGCGCAAGCGCGCAAGGCATCGTCGTGCTCAAAGCACGCGGGAGCCGCACGCACATCACACTCAACGATGTGCTGATCGTCCAGAACCTGCGCTTCAACCTCCTGTCCGCCGCACAGCTCATGGATTGCGGCGTCGAACTCAGCACGGACCGCGCGACGCGCGATATTTTGTTGCACTACGAAGCGCGCAACTTCCCCCGCCGGCAGATCGGACGAGCACACTCCGACAATGGGGTGTACGTCCTAGACTTTGACATCCCCGACTGCAGCGGCGACTCGCACGAACTAATCGATCTCGTGCCACTACGCTTCGAGCACATCCACCGCAGGGACTGGAAGCACCCTGACGGGAGACCGTGGGTGCCACATCATCCACACCCACGAGAAACAGCGCTGCACGACCCTGACGCAGACGGCATGTGCAAAGACTGCCACACGCCGACGACGTCAACTAGCGCCATTGCCGGCCGCGGACTCGCCGCCATCGCCGAAGCAGAACATCACGCGCCACCAGAAGAAGGCATGTCGCAATTAGAACTTGAAGTCACCACGCATGGCGTCTTCGGCACGCCTAAGTACCCTCTTGCCGGTCCGCCCTCTCAACACCTTCGAGGGATGCTCCGCGGAACTGGCGTCGGCACCTTCGATGCGCATGGCGTGCCGCGACCCTACTCCCGCGAAGATTTTCAAAAGATTTACCCCCATTGGCGCGACCACACGGCCGAAATCGCCGTGGAACAGGAGGAAGAACTGGCGCGCCGCGAAGCCGAGGAGCTTCGCCAGCAAAGCCTCGCGGAAGCACGCGGGACCTTCGCTTGCACCGCCTGGGGAGCTGAGGAAGAAGCAAGCGCCTCCAATGAAGGGGGGTGGGGAAGCGCTGGTGGATGGGGGACCAGTGATACTGGCGGATGGGGTGACACCGGCGGCACCTGGGCCAACGCGAGCGGCGGATGGGGCGCCGCATCTGGCGCCGACAATAGCGGCTGGGGCACTTCCCGCGAAGAACGAAGGGGGGGAGAGGAAGAAGCCGCGGAGACCGAAGCAGCACCTGCAGTCGTTCCTCTCGGTCGTCCCCCGCGCCGCATTCCCCTCGCACCACCTCCTGCAGACATTCCCCCGCATCGCGACCCGTGGGATACCATTACATGGGGCTACGAGCCGTCAACCCCGCGTCGCACTATCTACGGACCTGCCCCTGAACCACGCCAACCTACCCTTGTTCCTGGAACCATCCCTGGGACCAACATCCCGCTCTCTGAAATTCGCGACAGAGAGTTCTTGGCGTTGATGCTGACCACCGCGGCAGAAGAAGAAGCAGAAGAAGTAGCAGCAGAACCTGCTCCTGTACCTGACGAAGACCCCGAGGAAGCGCGCGCGCGCTATATGCGCACCTCCGGCTTTCGCGCTGATGATGCACTCTGGCACCAGCGCCTCGGACACCCTTCCCGCGCGACGCTCAAAAACTGCATCGACGCTGGCGTCTTCGCTCCTGGCGCACTCCTGCGCCCTGATGGCTCCGAAGTGAGTAGCGCGACACATCCGCGCAACTGCACCGTCTGCCCCGAAGCTGCGCTGAGCCACCAACCGTTCCCGCTGCTCGAACCTGGAACCAACCGATACCCCAAGCTGCACAAGGTGTACAGCGATTTCCTGAACGTGGGGCATTGCGGAATCGAAGACGAACTCTACACGCTTACCTTCATCGACGCAGGAACACGCTATGTATGGGTCGTGAACGTGGAGACGCGCGACAGAGCCTACGAGGTGTTCCGCCTCTGGCTAGCACATGCGGAGCGGCAATCTGGAAAGAAGCTCAAGATCTGGCAGTCCGACGGCGCGGCAGAATTCAGGAGTAATCAGATGCAGACATTCCTGACGCAAAAGGGGATCGAGCATCACATCTCCCTCCCCTACGCACACCAGCAACAGGGCGTAGCTGAGCGGACGAACCGCACGCTGATGACGAAGGTGCGCGCGCTGATGAAGCAATCAAAGCTGCCGCCGATCTACTGGACTTACGCGATGCACCACGCCGTGCGGGTGCACAACCTGCTTTCGACCACCGCAATTACCGGCAACCTGTCCCCGCACGTCAAGTGGACTGGGACAAAGGGGGACACATCGATGCTGCGCGTCTGGGGGTGCATGGTGCAGTACCGACCGCCGACATCAACCATCGGCAAATTCACCAGTCGCGCGCGCTGGGGAATTCACCTCGGCATTAGCCACGAGCACAAGGCGTGGATCGTGCTGGACCTTCTGAGTCAGAAGACCGCCCATGCCCGCGACGTAATTTTCTACGAGCGTCTCTTCCTCGACCAATTCCGCGATGACGAACAGAGAAACGCAGATCGCGTCTACGCGAACAACGGACACAGCTACGCAACGCCCGAAGACGAAGCCGCTGCAGCACTCCTGGAGCAAGACACCAGGGCCGAGTTCGCATGGGAGGATCGGCACAGCAGCGACGACGACGACGATGATTCCTCAGGAGGAGGAATGGGCGGAACAGGAACAGGCGGAAGCGGCAGAGGCGCAGAACCACCAGCACCACCTGAACCAGAAAGTGATGACGACGACGTGCAGGAAGTCATCCCGCAACGCCGCCACGACAGCACCGTTTCGGGGCTGCAACTGCTCGGGCTTCACGCTGCTACCTCGAAAGCGCCGCGCATCATCGAGCCCCGAAACCCGCGCGAGGCTCTCTCTGGACCACACAGCAAGGAGTGGCGTGAGGCGATGGACGCGGAAATTAAGGCACTGGAGTCACGTAACACCTGGGTGCTCGTCGACCGCGCAGCAATCAAGGGCGCAAGAATTCTCTCGGGGAAGTGGGTCTTCCGCGTGAAGACCGCAGCGGATGGGACGATCGAGCGCTTTAAGGCGCGATGGGTGGTTCGCGGCTATGACCAGAGGCACGGGATCGACTTCGATCAAACGTTCGCCCCAGTTAGCCGTCACACCTCCGTCCGCATCCTGCTAGCCATCGCAGCCGCAAGGCATCTGCCACTCCGCCAAATCGACGTAAAGAACGCGTTCCTGTACGCGTTAGTAGACGCCGTGATCTATGTGGAGCAGCCGCACACCTATGGCGAAGGGGACGCGCGCGTGTGTCAGCTGCGAAAGTCACTCTACGGCATCAAACAGGCACCGAGACTGTGGCAGCAGTACCTGCACAATATCCTGCTTGAAATCGGGTTCAAGCAGATGCCGCACGACCCAGGAATGTACCGCCGCGACTTCCGCGGGGAATACATTCTCCTCACGGTGTACGTCGACGACCTGCTTTACACAGGCTCGAGCAACGAGCTTCTCGAGCAGTTCGAGAAGGCCTTGGCAGGGCGCATTGACATCACGTGCAACTACGAGGTGAAGCAGTTCCTGGGCCTTAACATCTCCTATGCTCCTGAGGCCATTCACCTTTCAGCGGCTAAGTATGCAGAGGAGTTAGGGAAGCGGTTCAACATTTCACCGGCATCTCTCTCAACTCCCTATCGCACCCCCGGACCGAACCACAAAATTGATAACAAAGCCTTATCCCCTGCTGGGATTCAGACTTACCAGCAGCAGTTGGGATGTCTTCTCTTCGCCTCTGTCACCTGCAGACCAGATCTGTCCTACATCGCGAGTCAGCTCGCGCAGTACTCACGGAAACCAACGGCTGAGAATCTCCTGGACCTGCAGCGTGCCCTTCAGTTCTTTGTTTCAACGCCCAAGATTGGGCTATGCTACTCAACTGTGCCGACTCCATCTTTCAACCTCATCGGCTACGTGGACGCCGATCACGCAGCAGACCCCGACAATCGACGGTCCAGGACCGGCTTCCTGTTCCGACTCGAGCCATCGGGACCAATCTCCTGGAATTCACAGAAGCAGGAATTGGTTGCCCTGTCGTCAGCCGAAGCGGAATTCATCGCAGCAACCGCAGCAGTTCGCGAAGGCCTCTACCTGCAGGAGCTTCTGCAAGAAGCGAAAATTCCAACTTCGCCAACCTTCCGCCTTCACTGCGACAACCAGAGCGCGATTCGCATCGCGAACAAACCTGGTTTCGTCAACCGCACCAAGCACATCGCGCTGCGGTACTTCTTCGTGAAGGACGAGGTGGACAAAGGCAAGGTCAACTTAACCTACTGCCCGACCGGTGACATGGCAGCAGACTTCCTCACGAAGCGACTGCCACGCCAGCAGTATCAGCACTGCTCCGAACTCAGCGGCGTGGTCAAGCAGGTCAAGTCGAGCTACGGCCAGGAGTGAAGGGGGGTGTTACGAATAGTAATACTTGATATTACTGTGCACTCCTCACCGCAGCAAAGAGGCATGCAGTATCGAGAACGAATGCGAGGAGTCAGAGTTGACTCGAAGCGTCAGACGGTTAGGGTGGATCTAGACCGTCGGAGAAAAACGGCATCGGGCAGCTGCAGGGACAATGAATCTGGCGGGAACAGTTTCGTAACTGCTCGGGCCGCACGGTTGGGTTTGAATTTGAATAAGGGAATGTACCCCTTAGAGTACATGGCTAGCTAGGTCGCTTCGTATTCCCCTGTACTCATATTTATATCGTTGTATTTGCATGTTTTATTCATCTCAAAGCATTTTACATTCACTCTGCTATTGAGGTCAAGGGCCCACCAAACTATCTCACTGCGTGCGAACCTTCCTGGGTAGATCCTGGGCTACGATCAACTTCTGATCTCAGCAAATGGAACGAGGAAATGCAGCTGTTACCGTCATGCCATTTGTTATGGAGTGAAAGAGGAAAACGATAGTTGTAGCTGTGACTGAATGAATTGACAATACAATGAAAGCACATGAACGCAAGGATGGGTGCAGGGGCTGCACGCCCCAGTCGTTTAGCTCAGTCATTGCCATTCGTAAACACACAGTGCCAAGTCCAAAATAATTACACAAACATTATGCTTTCATAGCATTGCACGCCATAAGGGAAGAAACAAATAACAGGACCTCTCTAACAAGGCACATTCTATCGAGCTGCATCCATTTCTATGCATCTTTCTGTGTGTGGAGGGGCGCTTACGCTGCACAGCCAAGACAAGGATAGGCAAGAGACGAGGGCAGAGACAGACGTTAGATACTACATTATATGCATCTACACAAGGGACAAAGACAGCTGCTTCTGGTTGTAGCTGTATCCGCACAAAATGGGCGAAAGCAGAACATACCAGTGGGCTCCCACAAGATGGTGGTCTCAGCAATCTTGCCCGTGACAATGTATGGGTCCATATTGGACGATGGCCGCCTGTCCTCGAAGTAGCCTGGAAAGGGGAGCAAAAAGACGTGCAGATGACCAGATTTATATAATCATGAGTGGCCCTGAAGCACGTTTCAGGAGTTTGTTGCTTTTGATCCATGAAGTAGAAATAACAAGATTTAAGCCCTGAAAAACGAGGAAGCGTGAACGCAAAGAGAGAAAGGACTCACCCTTCTTCTGCGCCTCTGTGTCGCGGCCCACACGAACTGAGCAGCCACGGTTGGCCACACCCTGAAGGAAGAGAGGCATGGGAGGGAAGAGTAAGAGTAGGGACCATAACGTGAAGCCGACAAGAAAGGCTGGCTTTTTCGAACTGCAATAGCGTGCTCTCACCATGCTGAAACACCTGTTTCAGGAGAAAATACAGGGAACGCGTACCCATGAGGTGTTCATGTCAGCCGTCTCGTGCTTGCCGGTGAGGCGGCGCTCGTTGCCTCGCCGTACGCCATGGTAACACATAAGACAACCAAAAGCCAAGGAAAAGAAGAGCGGCGTACCCAGGAGAAGGTGTTCATGTCAGCCGTCTCGTGCTTGCCGGTGAGGCGGCGCTCGTTGCCCTCGCCGTACGCGGCAATGTGCTCCTTGTGCTTCAGCCCTAACTTCTCGATCGCCTTTACGATCAGATCGTATCCGCCCTCCTCGCGCATCGCCTTGGTGCTGCACGGGAGAATTCACACACATCAGGAACGAGACATTTTGACAACCTAGATAAGAGAAAAAAAATCGCTTAAACCCAGCAGAGGAAGGGGAAGTTGTCTTGAGGAAAAGGGGAAACAACGGTTGTAGTTTCAGACGAGAAACAAACCGACCTGTAGTTGGTGTGGCAGCCGGCGCCGTTCCAGTCGCCCTCGATCGGCTTGGGATCCAGCGAGAGCACGACGTCAGCCATCTCCGTCACTCTCTCCAACAAGTACCGCGCCATCCACAGATGATCGCCCGCCTCGATGCCCGTGCACGGCCCCACCTGGAACTCCCACTGCCCCGGCATCACCTCCGCGTTGATTCCGCTTATCTTAATCCCCGCGTACAGGCACGCCTTGTAGTGCGCATCGACGATGTCGCGCCCCCACGCCTTGTCCGCGCCCGTGCCGCAATAGTACGGGCCTTGCGGCGCGGGGTAGCCGCCGGTGGGCCAGCCGAGCGGCCACTTGACGTCTTTCTTGAGGAGGGTGTATTCCTGCTCCAGGCCGAACCTGCGAGGGAGGTTCGGGTATGCCGAGGCAGGGTTAGGCACGGAATGTGAGGACAGATAAAGGGTTACGTGAGGAGGCATGTGAACGTGAAGGAAAGCACTGCCTTGTCAAAACTTTTGGAAGCACGGACAAGTAAGCACGGATGTCTGGAAGACATGAGATTTCAGGGTCCATGGTACCTCCAAGACTTCTCAAAAGTCACGTTGGGAAGACAAGACGTACCAGGGCTCGTGCTCCTTGACCTTCTCGAAAACAAAATGGAAGGACGACAAGTAAGCACGGTTGTCTGGAAGACATGACGTACCATGGTTCATGGTACCTCAAAGTCACGTTGGAAAGACAAAACGTACCAGGGCTCGTGCTCCTTGACCTTCTCGAAAACAGCAGCTGCGAAGGCGCGCTTGTTGCTTGGAATAGCCTCGCCTTGCGGCGTGTAGCAATCGCACATGACCTGGCAGTGACGACAGAGAAGGCCAACAAACCGGAGATGATCGTACCACACGATTCATTCAACGAATTTGTCGTACCAACTAAATGCTAGAAATTTTTATGAAAATGAGTACAAGCATGGCTGTTCGAATGAACAAGTAGTTGCGCAAGCGACTGGCATGATAAGCAGGTGCGAAAGAATGTGACATGGCCACACGATAACTATGTTAGCACGAGTGTCAAAGCCTACGATCACATGATGTAGCTTCTCACCAGAATGTTGTCGCCGCCGCGGAAGGGATCCTTGAACACGGCTTGAGGGCTGTCAAAAAGTATTCACACGAGCGCAGAACCAGATAAAAAGAATTTGAGACATGAATACACTTTTATCAAGATGTTGTCGCCGCCACGGGAGGGATCCTGGAACACCGCTTGAGGGCTGTCTGAAGATATACCTCACGTGCGAAGATACCACACGAGCACAAAACCGAATACCGCAGACTACAGGACAATATGAAAAAATGATAACACAGTAGCTGTTTTGCTACCAGCCGTTGTCTGGTAAGCAACCAGGAAGTGATAAGCATCTGTGATGAGATGGCATCTGAATTGAGATGTTACTGTAACGAGGCGGAACTTACTAGAGGATCACTTCGCTGTCCGTCCCCGGGGCCTGGCCCGTGCTGGAACCGTCGAAGTTCCACTTGGGAAGCTTCGCAACGTCGCCGGGACCAATGGGACCCTTCACGGTCTGCACGAAGAAAAAAAGGAACGGGATTTGGCATGAAATGCGGCCTCATCGAATCGCAATATCCTTAAGACCTTGAAAAGACGAGCGTAGTGCGACATAGATAGGAAGATGTCCAAAATATTTTGAGACTGGAACGCTTCGGCTGGGGACTTACCCTGGCCTTGCTCCTGACATCAATTCCAGAGCCTCCAATCCTACAAAAAGGAAACGACAACGTTCAAAGGAGTATCAGATACAGAGAGTGAACACATATGCTTGGACGGACGAAGCCATATTGATACTCGAGGCTCACCAGACATATTCCGCGATGATTTCACCGGTTGTGATGGGAATGTTCTTCAGCTGGTCAATGGTAGACGCCATGGCTATGAAATGCTCGACGTGGAGTTAACCAGGAGACCGAAGTGCGACTGAACGCGACGAACACGCAGAGGCCGGAAATAAGAAACCTGACGGATCAGCGGACACTGATAGCTGAAAAAGAATCTCGATCTCAGAACAAGTGATGATAGGAGTGACGAAGTGGAATAAATACGGCTAGTTTTTTTCTAGTTTTTTTCTAGGAATTCACCTCCCCAGAGATTTCCGCCACGGAAATATCGTGGGATTGCGTGGTCGAATCGCCATGGGCGGAGCGCAAGCGGGGAAAGGAAAGAGAGAGGGGGAAACCAGATGGCGCAGGCGGGGAAGCTGACACACCTGCTGCGGAGAACTTCCCGCGCGACAAGCTGGCGTGTCTTGGAAAAAGTGCATGGACCGCACGGGGGAGACAGATGTGGCGGCGGCAGGGGGCTGGCCATACCTGGCATCATACAACCTAGCTGGAGTTAAACCATTGGACTATTTTCCACGTGGGGAACTTTAATTGCTTCCAATTCCCAAGGTGGCACTGGGATCAAGTCTCCGCAGTTGCTGCTGGCAGTGGTGGCGCATTTGAATGAGGCGCGCGGCGGGGACACAAAATGCCTCGCTGGAATGCACGGGCCTGATGAACGCGGTTATGCGACTCACTATTGCTGTAGCAATCGATATGTCCGTGCAACTAACAAAGCTCCCAGACTTATCTTCGCTACACTTAAAAGAATAGACTCAACATGCCTTACAACTAACAAGTTAATGTACTCCTCTTGGGGACGCCAGAAAAGTGGAAAACATGTGGCAGCAGCACGCAACTGCAACATCAATGGAATGAAAGGCAGCAGGGGGATGACCTGGAGTTGTGCGTGCTTTATAACTCATGTTTTCCCATGGCAGCAATCAATTCAGCAGAACTAGAGCTCTCAAAACAAGAACACAAATAGTACCGTATGGCCCCGGATATAGGAGCCGTCCGATTAAAAGCGCCGGCGCTTATATCTGGAGCATGGCGCTTATGGCCGTTCCTCAATTATAAGCGCCCCCCCCCCCCCCCCCCCCCCCCCCCTAAAACACCTATACTTATTATAAGCGCACGTACAGTTTTTACTTGATTTTTTTTTGTTTAAAACGGTAGCGAAATTCATTTTTGCAGCGAGTCCAAAATCTTTGTC
Source organism: Closterium sp. Yama58-4 (assembly GCA_947470075.1). Lineage (NCBI taxonomy): Eukaryota > Viridiplantae > Streptophyta > Zygnematophyceae > Desmidiales > Closteriaceae > Closterium > Closterium sp. Yama58-4. The sequence goes on along the minus strand of CANIUD010000759.1, from coordinate 513,995 downwards.
GCTTTGTTTGACTCGCGAAGACCTGACTGGCTGCGCGTCCAGTCAGGATGTGCTGGCATACTTGCAGAATGACGCGAATTTGCCCGTGTGCAGGAAGCAGAATCGCTTCCGAGCGATTCTGCTTTGTGACGCTATATTGTTTCGACTAGGTTGAAGTGACAACAATGAAAGGCAGAATTTGGTACCCTAAAAGTATGAAATTGCATTTGTCATTATATAAGCGCCGGCGCTTATGGCCGTTACTCAATTACAAGCGCCCCCCCCTAAAAAAAATGAATTTATTGTAAGCACATATGCGCTTATATCCGGGGTGATACGGTATGCAATACACTTCACAAAAAGTATGCAACACACTAAGCCTGATATGGCCAAACAAAAAAGAATGTCGCAGCCTTCATGACTCAGAAGACAGTCGTTTAATCCCTGATCCACACATGGAAATGAAGGATAGACACGTGCGATCAAATAACACAACCAAAAACAAATGCCATCTGATGCATGTGGGTATTCATTGAAACCATGCAGGGACACCCAAAAATACCAGTCAAATAACAGAGTGACAGGTTTTGCTGAGTCACCACCAGCTGCCCACTAGGGGATTTTACTGGAACAAACTACTGGAATCATGGAACGTAAACAAGAGCATCTCACCAGTATTCGACGAGTCCGTCCCAGCCAGCCCCACTTAGCCACCTTGTCTCAAGAGGGTGCCACTCACACCCGATGCACACCGAGTCGTGGCACTTGACTATGCGGAACACCCCACAGCCACCATACTGTAGCAACACACATTCTACCGTAACACTCGCTACAGTTGACCAATCACTCACCAGTATTTGATGAGTCCGTCCCAGCCGCACGTAGTCACCTTGCTGGTCTCCAGGGGGTGCCATGCCACTCACACCCGATCCACACCGAGGCGTGGCACTTTACTGTGCGGAACACCCCATAGGCACTCACAATACAGCAGCTAACACACACATTCTACAGTAACAATTGCTACAGTTACTCAATCACTCACCAGTACTTGATGAGCCCATCCCAGCCGCACGTAGTCACCTTGCTGGTCTCCAGGGGGTGCCAATCACACCTGATGCACACCGAGTCGTGGCACTTGACTATGGCGAACACCCCATAGGCACTCACAACACAGTAGTTGACACACACATTCTACAGAAACAATTATCAATCACTCACCAATACTTGATGAGCCCATCCCAGCCGCACGTGGCCACCTTGCTTGTTTCATGCACACCGAGTCGTGGCACTTGACTGTGTGGAACACCCCACAGGCACTCACAACACAGTAGTTGACACACACATTCTACAGTAACAATTGCTACAGTTACTCAATCACTCACCAGTACTTGATGAGCCCATCCCAGCCGCACGTGGCCACCTTGCTCGTTTCAAGCGGGTGCCACTCACACCCGATGCACACCGAGTCGTGGCACTTGACTGTGCGGAACAACCAACAGCCACCCTACTGTCGCAACACACATAATCTACAGTAACAGCTCGTTACAAAAGCTGGCTCCTCACCAGTATTTGATGAGCCCGTCCCAGCCACAGGTGGCCACCTTGCTGGTCTCGAGAGGGTGCCACTCACACCCAATGCACACCGAGTCGTGGCACTTGACTGTGCGGAACACCTTGCATGTCTTCCAGTCCCAAAACCACAGCTTGCCCTCGCCATCCCCCGACATTATAAAGCGCCCATCGGGAGAGAAGTTGACCTGGTGTGGGGATGGGGTTGGCGATGGGGTTGGCGATGGGGTTGGCGATGGGGTTGGCGATGGGGTTGGCGATGGGGTTGGCGTGTTAATATGGGGAACTCAAGGCAGCAGCTTGCCTAAGGATTTAACTATTAGCCTTTTTTTCCTGTGTCTCCGTCCTCCCAAGCCTGACGCTTTCGAGCCTGTCACCCCCAAGCCTGACATTCCCAAGCCTGACACTCCCAAGCCTGTCACCCCCAAGCCTGACACTCCCAAGCCTGTCACCCCCAAGCCTGTCACCCCCAAGCCTGTCCCCAACCATGTCCATAGAACCCTGAGAACCCCCATCCCCCACCTGGCACGCATAAACAGCAATGATGTGGCCGGCGAATCTCTTCTTCCTGTTGAGCCTGAACCAGTCCTTGGCACCATACACAATGATCTGGTTGTCCAACGACTGCGCTGCCTGCCCACCCCCCCCTATGCCCGTGTCCGTCCAACCGTGCAAAGGACCATCTACCCACCTGGCAGGCGTATCCCGCAATGATGTGGCCGGCGAATCTCTTCTTCCTGTTGAGCCTGAATCGGTCCTTGGCACCATACACAATGATCTGGTTGTCCAGGGATTGAGCTGCCACCCACGCCTTGTTGGGATGCACTGCAATGGCCGGCATGGAGTGCATGTGCGGCTCACTGGTGTGGGTGGGGAGGGCCGGGGAAGGGGGAAGAGGGGAAGGATGAGGCCGGAAGGTCCTTGGGTCCTTGGCGCCATACACAATGATCTGGTTGTCCAGGGATTGAGCTGCCACCCACGCCTTGTTGGGATGCACTGCAATGGCCGGCATGGAGTGCATGTGCGGCTCACTGGTGTGGGTGGGGAGGGCCGGGGAAGGGGGAAGAGGGGAAGGATGAGGCCGGAAGGTCCTTGGGTCCTTGGCGCCATACACAATGATCTGGTTGTCCAGGGATTGAGCTGCCACCCACGCCTTGTTGGGATGCACTGCAATGGCCGGCATGGAGTGCATGTGCGGCTCACTGGTGTGGGTGGGGAGGGCCGGGGAAGGGGGAAGAGGGGAAGGATGAGGCCGGAAGGTCCTTGGGTCCTTGGCGCCATACACAATGATCTGGTTGTCCAGGGATTGAGCTGCCACCCACGCCTTGTTGGGATGCACTGCAATGGCCGGCATGGAGTGCATGTGCGGCTCACTGGTGTGGGTGGGGAGGGCCGGGGAAGGGGGAAGAGGGGAAGGATGAGGCCGGAAGGTCCTTGGGTCCTTGGCGCCATACACAATGATCTGGTTGTCCAGGGATTGAGCTGCCACCCACGCCTTGTTGGGATGCACTGCAATGGCCGGCATGGAGTGCATGTGCGGCTCACTGGTGTGGGTGGGGAGGGCCGGGGAAGGGGGAAGAGGGGAAGGATGAGGCCGGAAGGTCCTTGGGTCCTTGGCGCCATACACAATGATCTGGTTGTCCAGGGATTGCGCTGCCACCCACGCCTTGTTGGGATGCACAGCAATGGCTGGCATTGAATGCATGTGCGGCTCACTGGTGTGCGGAGGAGAGCAAACAGAGGAGAAGGAGACGGGAGGGCATAGGGAAAGACTTGGAAGGGGAAGGATGGGAAGAGTGGATGCACTGCGATTGCAGGCACAAAGTGCATGGGGGGCGGCTCACTAACATGGGGGGCGGCTCACTAACATGGGGGGCACCCCAACATGAGGGGGAAAGCGAACGACCACGTGGAAGAAGTGCATTTTTGCGACGACTCAAAAGTACACTTCTTTCACGTGGAAGGATGGGAAGGGTTGGTGCACCGCAATTGTTGGCAAAGAGCGCATGTGAGGCAAACCGACACGAGGGGGAAAGCGGATGATGCGAGCAGGGATGCTGGAATCGCTTTTGCGAATTCTCAAAAGCAGGGACGAGCAGAAGCGATAAGGAGTCGGGAAAGAAGAGGGAAAACCGCAGCGGGATGAGTAACACGGAAGGCAGCGCAGAGGAGGTTTTGAGACGTCTCAAAACATCACTTTTATCACCTGATGTAACGGACCACCATGTCGTGTGATGAGTCGATTTTTGAGTCGACTCAAAAATCGTCTCAAAACATCACTTTTATCACCTGATGTAACTGACCACCATGGTGATCCTAAACTCCCACACGCGCAGGGACAAAGCAAAGAAAAAGGTGGAGCAGAGAAGAGAAGAGCTGGTGCATTGCGTACCTGATATACTTGACCACAACCGGGATGCCAAACTCCCACATGGGCAGGGAAAGAGCGAAGAACAGAGTAGAGCAGAGAAGAGAAGAGCTGGTGCATTGCGTACCTGATATACTTGACCACCACGGGGATGCCGAACTCCCACACGCGGAGGGACTTGTCGTCGCTGCTCGTCACAAACCGCCGATACTGTATCATCCAGGAATGTGATCGTGTTCACCGCTCCCAGATGCTGGTCATATTCCTGGGTAATTTCCCCTGACCGCGTGTCCCACTGCATGATCTTCTTGTCGCTCATCCCCGCCAGCAGAATGTTCTGCTTGTCGTCGTCCGGGTGTAATTTCACCACGTAGGGTATTTTACCCGTGGAAAACGTCCCCGTGACCTGCCCGGTCTCGGTGTCCCACAGCTTGATGTTACGGTCGTAACCGCACGACACGAATTTCAACCCGTCGTTAGCGAAACAAATGTCCCGAACAGCCTTGGAGTGACCCATGTATGTGCGCATGCACTTCTGAGTGTTGGGCACGTCCCAGATCTTGATCTTGGTATCCATTGAAGCAGACAGCAGCAGATGGCCGTACCTGGTGGGACAGAGGAGGGGAAGAGAGGAGCAGGGAGGGGGGAATCGTGAGAAGCGGAGTAAGATAGAACCGGAATACCCCAACCATGTATGTGCGCATGCACTTGTGGGTATTGGGCACGTCCCAGATCTTGATCTTGGTATCCATTGATGCGGACAGCAGCAGATGGCCGTACCTGGGTGGGCAGAGGAAGAACAGATGGGAGCAGAAAAGGGGTAAGATAGAGCCCAGGTGGGAGAGGCGCACTTGTGGGTATTAGGTACGTCCCAAATCTTGATCTTGGTATCCATTGAAGCAGACAGCAGCAGATGGCCGTACCTGGCGGTGGGAGTGGGGAGAGGTGAAGAAGGTGGGAAGTGAGAAGCGGAGTAAGATACAACCCGAGGTACCCCAACCCAACCCATCTTTGTGTCCATTGATGCAGACAGCAGCAGATGGCCGTACCTGGTGGGGCAGAGGAGGGGACAAAGGGAAGGGAGGAGAGGGGAAGTGGGGAGAAGAAGGGAAGAGACAAGAATAAGGGAGAGTGAGGAGAAGGGGGAAGAGTAAGAGGGGGACTCAGGAAAAGGGAGGAGAGAGGAGCAGATGTCGCGCACGGCCTTGTTTTTGAGGCGCCTCAAAATGGAGGAGAGAGGAGCAGATGTCGCGCACGGCCTTGGAGTGGCCCATGTATATATGTGCGCATGCACTTGTGCGAGTTGGGTACGTCCTGCGTATTCGGCACCAGGTGTTTATTGAAGGAGGTAGCAGCAGATGGCCGTACCTGGTGGGACAGAGGAGGAGAGAGCATGCGAAGAGGCGGGAAGAGACAAGACAAGGGGGAGAGTGAGGAGATGAGGGGGGGAGAGGAGAAGCAGATGTTGCGTACGGTCTTGAAATGACCCATGTAGGTGCGTATGCACTTCTAGGTGTGGGGTACGTCCCAAAAAAGACATGCACCTATGACACTCACTTGGGGAAGAACCGGATGGCACTGACACCCTTAGTATGCCCGCTCCACGTGTGAATCCACCGCTTCGGAATATAGCAGTGCGTGGGCGGCACGGGATTAAGGACGTCTTTAGGCGGTGCAATCCACGAGCGGCCCTGATAGTCCTTCTCCTGCTTGCCATGGAAAGTACTCTTCTCCTCCACCTCCTCCTTATCTCCCCTCTCCTTCTTGGCTTTTTTCAGAGCGTGCTCCTCCGCGTATTTTTTTTGCTCCTCGGTCAGCTCCGCCTTCGGCTCCTCTTTTTTGCCTGCCCAGGGGGATTTGGAGCTTTTGAGGAGCCATGATTCTGACGCCGGATTGGCTAGTTCTTCTTCTGGTGCCTCCTCTTCCTCCTCCTCGTCTTCACTCTCTTCCTCCTCCTCTTCTTCCTCCTCTTCCTCCTCCTCCTCCTCCTCTTCCTCCTCCTCTTCCTCCTCCTCCTCTTCCTCCTCCTCTTCCCTCTCCTCCTCCCTGCTCTTCTTTGCCCTTCCCTCACCCTCCTCCTCTTTAACACCCTTCCCTTGCCGCCCTCGCTTCTTTCCCTCCCCTTCCCCCTCCCCCTCCCCCTCTCCTCCTGCTCCCTCCTCCCCTTCCGCTCCCACCTCCATCCCCACATCACCCTTCCGCTTCTTCTTTGCAGCCTTCCTCGCTTTCTCCTCCTCCTTCTTCCTCTTCCTCTCTTCCTTCTTCGCTCTCTCCTCCTCCTTCCTCCTTTTCTTCTCTTCCTTCCGCTTCCTCTCCTCCTCCTTCCTTTGCTTCTCCTCCGCCTTTTTCCTCCTCTCCTCCTCTTTCACCGCCATTGCCCGCTTTTCCCGCTCCTGTTTAGACACATTATACACTGTAGCACCCCCCTTATTGTCAACCGCCTCTTTATCACCCACGACCTCGGTCCCGTTTACACTTGCAGGGTCAACACTGTAGCCGTACGCCTGGAACGTGTGGTACTGTTCATCGAAGACAAAAGAGTCCACCGCTGCGTCTTGGACGGATCCCAGCCGGTGGTTTCGCAACCCTAACGCGCGGCCGTCCGCGTTATGAGGATGCGCGGGTCCCACTACAGGAGTCCACAGTTGATCGTAAGTCGGATTAAACTGTAAATTCCGTTTCGACGGGTCGATGGGAGCTGTCATGATATCGCGCTGTACAGCAGCGAGTAAAGCGTCGCTCACTGGCGGAGCGGCAGAACTTGGGGGGGCGAGAATCCTGTACGCCATATTGTCATCGTCGCTATCATTATCGTCATTTTCCTGAGGATTTCGCGAAGCCGCAGCAGTAGCTCCAGCAGAGCCGGGTAGGGTTACACCAGTGCCCGTACCAAAAGCGTGCTTTTCCCGAGGCGGAGAAGCCGTTATCGCGGATTTCTCTCGCGGAGAATCCTCCCCTCCCTCCTCGTCACTGCCGTACTGTCGCGATAAAATATCCATAGCTGAAATCAAGCAGGATTTCCAAACCTTATTTGTTAACCAGGCACGAGTTGCAAACCAGCTGCACGGCTGGAAACCTAAATTTGCACGAGAGAAGACTCCTCCAGTCCTGGAAAACACATGCTAAGAAATCATTCAAGGAGAACTAACAACAAAAAACTACCAGTTCGGTGAATTACCAGCACCCGGTGCGTGCTAGCTTGCTGGATCATAAAGCGCAGCGCGAACAGGGACGCAAGAAGTGAAGGGTCGCCATGAATGAAACGAAAATCGAAGCAGGTGAAGAAAATACGACCCAGAACTTGTTCCTGGACCCTTTCGCAATAAGCAGGTCCTATGTAGATGTCAGGTACATATCCGCATAAACGTACTAACGCAACAAAATATTAGATACCCAGCTTTTCAAGCAGTGGCAGCAATACTCAATGCAGATATCTATTGTAAAATCATGAGAGAAACTTATAGGATGTTTATGCGCAAACCATTACACATTCAATTCAGACGTTTAATTGCATAAGTCGAATAAAGGAATAACAACCAATCCATATTTTACGGCTTATCCGGAATTCCTTCATGGAGGAATGTCATTCAGCAACACCCGAAAAGCATCTCCCGAAAACCAACGTCCCCTCCCCACCCGAACCCCTCCACCTCCATACAACCAGTCGTTGGCTTTCTCCTCCTACAAGGAGTCTACTCCCACCCACCCACAAAAACAAATCTCACATGGAACGGGGATGCTTGTTCAGCCATATAAACCATTCGTTTGACCCTTCTTTCACCTCTCCTGCATAGCTTCCGCCTCAACTGCAGTTCGGTCAACACTCCCAGACATTCCTTCGACGTAGCCATGGCCGCTGGAGTTCGCAGCCGTTCATCCGACATTGTAAGCTGGGACCTATGTGATAAATAGTTGAGGATCTGTTTTTCGATATAATCACGCGATCTGCCGTATTTTCCCCTGTCGCTCGGGTTTGATTTGATTGGCGGCGGGGGCCCCCATACGGCACACACTGAGGCAGAGCGAATTTGAGTCGTTGGCCGAGGGTTTATCCCGCTGATAGCTCGCGAATAATCGTTCCCCACACGCTCATTTTAATTGTGGTCATTTTTTGCCCATTTTTTGTTGGAAGCCTTTTTGTACTTGATATAAAGGTTTCGTGACGGTGGTCCCTGATATACTCCGCCATTTTTTATATCCTCTCGATCCTCATTCCTCTTGGTTCTTGGAGCAGATAATGAAGCATCAAGTTTCGCGACGATCCTGCACGTGATAACCAAGAAAGCGCGTACCCTCTCAATCGGTAAGTATATGGGTACCCTTAACGTCCTCATTGACGAGTCATCTTGTGCCGATTACCGGAGGAGGCGGTGATGATATCTATAGATCACAATCCTTATTGTCTGAGCGCAAATCTGATGGCGGAATCTAAGGGTCTGAGCCTCCTCCGTGTTTCAGTAACAGCATCGTCGTCGTTCTGTGTCTTCCACATTCTTTCTTTCCGAGCCACCTCATTTTTGTGTCGGTAATTCACCTGTCACACCCTGGTAGTCCACAGTGATGACTCGATATATACCCAGCTCGCTTCGAGCTGCTAAGCAGCGCTGAAGAAAATTATTCGTTTCCAACTCACGTAAATCTGTCTGAGTGGACCTTCCTAGTATGACTCACCAAACATGCTATCCCATCATGACGGTGGTTTCTCTGTGACATTACTTTTTCGTCCTCTTTGATGTCTGTTCGTGGGGGGAGATAACGCAATAGTTCCATCCGCCCTTTGCTTACATCAGAGGTTCGGCCATATGATTGCAACAAAGATGTTTTGGTAGTGGCCGGGGCTTGCTGGCCCTGCTGATCGTTAAGTTGGGCCGGATCGTTTCCCTCGGGTTTTTCGCTGCCCTCGTTTGGAGGAGGCGAATTTTTATTGGCCACTTTCGACATTTTTTACCTTTTTAAGATCACATTAGACCTCTTCCTCCTGCTTGGTTCTCGCAGATGGCATTGCGGCATGTCCATGTTTCATACCGACGTCCGTGCTCCGTCGCACGTTGGTTCTTCGTCAGTGGAAGCGTGCAAGATCAATCGCAATCACAACCTAAGCTTAATTGGCGACATCAGCACTGAAGAATCCGTGTTTGGATGATGATCATGGCTGTTATAATCTACGAATTATAAGGTATGTATTGATGCCCTGAAGATTTTCTCTGATTGTGCTGTGGGTCCTCGTCAACTGTTTTTTTTTTTCACTCGCAGCGATATGAGGAGATTCTTTTATCTTGCGTTGAGCCACTTGTGGCGGTGATGCTTCCACGCATTTAACGTCTTCAAAGTTCTCTGATCGCTGCTCTGTTTCCGATCTCTTCGCCCCAGCTTTGCAATGGTTTATGCGACCCTGAAAAGTAATTAGAATTTAAGCTTCATTAAAAGTTGGTCGCGAGTGTTTTCAGTCACCTGTCGACCCGTTCCCTGAAGCGAGAACGGCGGGTCTTGGGGGGAGTTCGAAGGCCCTCTTAGGCGCAAACACCGCTCGTGGCTCGCTATCTTGCCGCAGTCCCTGTCTGCTGGCCGGACGATTGCTTACGGGACATGACCGTTGTACCAGTTCACGTATGTGGTTACCACCTTTCGTCTGGCTGGTGTATGATATCTGTCTCTTCCTGCGCCTTGTTTCCCCGTGCATTCACAGATTCGTTACAAGATTCTGGATCTGAAAATCATGACGAGCTCTCGTTGCAAGAAACGTGACGTCGTTGGTCTGGATCGACATATAATTACCGCTGTTTACAAGGTGTGTTTTTTAGTTGAATTCTGGTGTGAGAATTTTCAGTGCAGTTGCCATGAACGATCTCCGATGCCCTCTTTATCGAGGATATTGTGCTAAGGGATCCCCACGTGGCGCACATTACTGCCGTACAAGCTGGCGAGGTTTAGCTGCTGGTCGGAGTGGGTGCATCCCCAGTGGGTGTACTCTCAAGGATTTACTGGCTGACTACCTCTCTACAATCACAATGAATAGCTGTCTGAGCTGTGATTGGTCACATACATTTGTGATTGTTCCATGGCTCAGCTGTCCTCATTTCCTCTGGTTCTTGCTTGCAGGCTCTTGGAGTTGCAATCTCTTATTTCAAGGTTTACCTGCTGTCTATCAGCGCGCGTGGCGGTCACGGGTGGAATTTCTGCCTGGTCTGCTTGAACCGTCGATCAACACTAGCAAGTTGTGCTAATGAAAAATTTAACTCCTTGTGTAGTGTCATCACTAGCTGGGAAAATGGTTTCCTTTTCCTACTTCCTAATTGTTTCAGAGTTCGGCTCAAGAACCAAGAATCAACTCCCAACTGTTATGTTTTATCACTCACCCCTCTCAACTGCCGAGAGCCACATACGATACCCCGTCTCCACCTGCCCGTTAATGTCCCACAGATACGGTAGTTAATCAGCCGGTTTCAGTTCAATCCAAGCAAGGCAGGGCAAAGTGAATTTATTGCTCCTGAATGCTGCTGTCCTCACCAGGTGCCAATGTTGAGACAACATCTGCCAATGTTGAGAGCAACATTCACCCGCCCATTCGTGCCCTCAGATCGCTAATCAGCCGATATCAGTTTGACTCAAGAGGGGCAGGACCAAGCGTCTCTCTCTGCTGCTCCTGTGTGCTGCTCCCGTGTACCACTGCTGCTGCTGCTGCTGCTGCTGCCCATTCATAACTATCATCAACCCAGTATCACCGACAGTCCTCCTCACCACTCGCCAGTGTTGAGGGCCACATACCCCACATTCACCCGCCCATTCGTGTCCCTCAAATTGTTAATTAGCCGGTTCCAGTTCGACCCGAGCGGCCCCACAAAGAAATCACACTCTGAAGCGATGAGCAGATTCGCAAAGCTGACCCCCACGAGCTGCTCCAACCCTGCTGCCTTCTCGTATTCCAGCATTTGTGTTGACCCGAGTTGGCGCTTGTTCTTGCTGTACAGGAAGGTCCAATCATTGTAGCTGTCTAACTGGTCGATGACTGACTGTACGGAGTGAGTGGGGGATGAAGAAAAGGGAAAGGGGAGGGCAGACAAAGGGCAGGGCAGAAAAGGGCAGCATAGGGAACACCAGAGGGAAGGGAAGAAGAGGGGGAGCATCAGTAGGAGCAGCAGAGAGCAGATTCGCAAAGCTGACCCCCACGAGCTGCTCCAGCCCGGCTGCTCTCTCATACTCCAGCATCTGGGTTGACCCGCGCTGGTGCTTGTTCTTGCTGTACAGGAAGGTCCAGCCATTATAGCTATGTATCTACTGTAGCTCATCAATGACTGTCTGTGAGGAGAGATCGAGGGATAGGGTGAGGGATGGGAAGGGCAGTAGGGGAAGGGGAATATAGAGGGGGAGGTCAAGAGAAGGAACAACAGAGGGGGAGCAGGAGTAGAAGAGGGGGAACACATTTTGAACATCCGGCACTTTGAGTCTCAGCCCTTGCACGTGGAGCACGTATGCCTTGAACCTGCTCATGCCTGCTTGCACCGTTTTGTACAGCTAAACCATCCTCTCAACCCCCTCACCTGCATCTCTGTGCTGAGCCACACGTAATGAACGTCTGGCACTCTGAGCCTCAGCCGTTGCACGTGCAGCATGTATGCTCGGAACGAGCTGAGTCGCATCTCTTTCTGCTTGTCGCCCTGCCTCACATGCACACTCACCACCGGCCGTGGCATATACACCTCCCCGCCCACTCTCCTGTACACCTCGTCCTCATCCCCCACCTCTTCCCCCTCTTTCTCATTTCCCTCTTTTCCCCCATCATCATTGGAGGTGCAACCCGCGAACCCGATAGAAGGCCATGTGCTTGTAGCGAGGCTGCTTGTATCCAGGAAGGAGATGGACTGCAGGGAAGCTGCTTCCTCCGTGGCATTGATAGCCACGCTGGCGCCTGCTGCTTCTGCTGATGTGGACACTGCTGACGTGGATGCTGCTGCTGTTGTTGCTGCTGCAGTTTCTTTCTGTGCATCTCTAGACTCATCCGGCCTCACAGCATTCGAATCAACAGCATCACCACCATCAGCACCAACAGCAGCAGCATCAGCAGCGGCATCACCAGCACCAGTAGCTTCTGCGGCAGCACTAAGAGTATCAAGGATCCTCTTCTGAGCCGCTATGGACTCCTCTATCCGCACTGCCACGTGGAGCCCGTACGCCTGCTGTCGAACCCTGTTGCTGACGTGGCACAGGTACGCCGACGGCCACCTCAGCATGAACCGGAGCGATTGGGCACGCCACCAGTGCACCTGGCGGAGAGGGGGGAAGGAAGATAAGTGAGGAAGAAAAATAAATGGGTATCCGTTATTGTGGCAGCATTACCTGTTGCTCCCATACCTGCTGCTCCCATACCTCCCACTCCCGTACCTCCCACTCCCGTACCTGCTGCAGCCTCGGCACTGAGGCCTTCACTCGCCCCCTCACTTCGATGCTGTTGCGCCGCCTCAGATACGCCGACCCCCACAACCTGCCAGCCAGAGGATGACGTGGCAGGAAATAACGTGGCATATAGGGACTTGGAGAAATACCAGTGTACTCGTGCATTTCGTTTATATATCCCCGTTACAGTACACTGTGCATATCTTACTTGGAAGCGCCGGCTTCGTACTTCAGGTGCAGGTAGCTCCCACAAAACCTCACGATTGGTCGATCCGAGCCCAAAAAGCCACGCTCGTATGTAAAGTGTACTGTAGACAAACTGTAGATTCCTCACCCACTGTAGATTCCTCACCTGGCAGCGTCAGCCTCATATTTGAAGTGCAGGTAGTTTCCACAGAACCTCACGATGGGTCGATCCGAGCCCAATAAGGCCCGCACGTTGCTGTAGTCCGCACATACCCCCTCCCACTCCTTCCCCTCCTCTTCTCCCCCATCCCCTGCTGCCCTTCCGCCTGCCTCCCCCTCCTCAACTCCTCCTACTCCCCCTTTTTCCGCCTCCCCATTTCCCTCTTTCTGGCCCCCACTCCCCACCCCGCCTCCAGCCTCTCCTCCTCCCCTCATCACCTCCCTCACTCGCTCCTCACAACTCCTAGCAACCAAGGGGAAGAAATAGCAGTCAAACGAGTTGAAGTTCCCAGCCGCTAAGCACTCGGAGTGATTGGCTCTTAAGTAAGTGCCGGGCGTGGGAACGAGCGTGCGGTTGTGAATCAACGCGAGGCTTAAGTAAGCGCTCATGATGCTTAGCTGAGAGCCAATCCCGTGCTTCCTCTTTGGCCAATCCACGACGAACAGCCGCCGCCCGGAGCAGACTGACGTGGCAGCTGATGAGATGGCAGCTGCTGACGTGTCATCTGACGGTGATTGGTTGGGGAACTGGTGCAGCCAGATGTCGGCCTGTGCTTGGCGGGTTGCTGCCAGGTTGGCAGCATCTGAGCCTCGCACCTGAGAGAGCGAGTGTGACAATAACGGGGATGGGAATAACGAGGAGATGCTGTGGGTGAGCTGAGGGTGAGGGGGCGGGGAGAAGGCGAACAGGGGACCCAGGGGAGTGGTGTTACTCTCTAATATATGAGCAACAGAGTACACCTCATATATGAGCAACAGAGTACAGAGCGTTCAGGGTCGTTTTTGAGGCGCCTCAAAAACGACCCAGGGGAGTGGTGTTACTCTCTAATATATGAGCAACAGAGTACAGAACGTTCAGGGTCTTCTGTTGCTCCTATACCTGCTGAGCAACGAGTACAGCGCAACACCTCCACCCTCGCCGCTCCCCCTCCCTCTTCCCCCCCTCTCCTCTTCCCCCTCCCTCTTCCCCCTCCCTCTTCCCCCTCCCTCTTCCCCCCCCTCTCCCCTCCTCCCCACTCACTGCCCACTAACCCTTCCGTCCAACACCCACCCACGGTGGATGCGGGTTCCACTGGCATCCGTTCAATTAACCTTTGTCCGCCTACACCTTGCGAGTGATTTTTGAGAATTCTAAAAAATCGCTCGCGAGAATTCTCAAAAATCACACCCACGGTGGATGCGGGTTCCACTGGCATCCGTTCATTTAACCTTTGTCCGCCTACACCTTGCGAGTGATTTTTGAGAATTCTCAAAAACCACTCGCGAGAATTCTCAAAAACCACTCGCGAGAATTCTCAAACACCACTCGCGAGAATTCTCAAAAATCACACCCACGGTGGTTGCGGGTTCTACTGGCATCCGTTCAATTAAACTTTTGTCCGCCTACACCTTCACTGTTGCACGTTACGTGCACACTTCCCCCAATAACCCACCAATGGGAGTTGCGGGTACCGGCACCCGCCCCGCGTGACCAGCACCCGAGTTCCCAGAGCCCCGGCAACTGCATCGTACCAACTGCAACCATCCGCCCTCATTCCTCCCCTCATTCCTCCCCTCATTCCTCCCCTCATTCCTCCCCTCATTCCTCCCCTCATTTCTCCCCTCATTCCTTCCCTCATTCCTCCCCTCATTCCTCCCCTCATTCCTCCCCTACCCCCGATACCCACCCACGGGGGTTGCGGGTACCGGCACCCGCCCCGCGCGCGCGCCCATCGCGGCGGCTCCCCGTTGGGTCCGCGCATCTCCGTTCTAAGGCGCTGCGCCGTGCGCGCCGCGCAGTCCTCCAGATGCGGCGCGGGGGGAACGTTGGGCGGGAGGGCGACGTGCGACGGGGGGAGGACAAAACCTGCTGCCAGACCGTAAGCGTCGGTCCATGCCTGGGGAAACGGAGAGGGGGATAGGGGGGAGAGGGAAGGGGGAAGGGGGAGGGGCGGGGAGGGGCGAACGGGTAGCTTAGAAGAGGCGCGACGGGGGAAGGACAGAACCCGCTGCCACACCGTAAGCGTCGGTCCACGCCTAGGAAAGGGGGAGAAGGGAGGCGGAGGGGGGAGCCGCGGAAGTTAACAAGCCGGGGGAGGGGGAAGGACAGAACCCGCTGCCACACCGTAAGCGTCGGTCCATGCCTGGAGACGCCGGGGAAAAGGGAAGGGAGGAAAAGGGAAGGGGAGGAAAGGGGGGCGCGGGGAGGTTAAGGGACGGGGAAAGACGACGAGCAAGTTGACAAGGCGGGGCGGGGGAAGCGCGGAGACCGCTGCCAGGCCGTAAGCGTCAGTCCACGCCTGAGGAAATGGAAAAAGGGGAAAGGGGGGAACGGGGGCGCGGGGAGCTTCAGGGGCGTGGGGGGGGGCGCGGAAGTTAACAAGGCGGGGGAGAGGGGGGGCGGAGCCCGCTGCCAGGCCTCACATGTTGGGGAAAGGTTACAACCAAGTTGGCATGCAACAAGCAACTTCTCCACATATAATCCGCGTGAAATGAGCCGTGTTTTGAGTTGACTCGACTCAAAACACGAGGGGAGGCGGAGTCCGCTGCTAGGCCGCACACGTCGGGGAAAGGACGCGCGGGATTGGGTGCGGGGAGTGGACGGGGGGTCCGAGTCGGGAGGGGCGACGGGAAACATCCCTGATGCGTGATAGTCTTGATACAGTGCAAGAGCTTGTGTTGCGCTGTACCCGATATAGAGCAAGCGCCCGCTCAAGGCTGATTCCGCCGCCCCGCCCGTCCCCCGCTTCATGCTGATGGCTCGGGAGATGCCCCGAGTCGCCCCACAGTCTTATGCCATGTGGCGCCGCCACCGCTTCTTCCGGAAGATTCATCGCCGTGAGAAAAAAAAAAACGGTGAAAAATGTACGACGAATCGTGAATCTCCAGATCGGTGCATGATTCGCTGATGCCGTCGCACTCATGATGACTCGCAATGTTCCCGCCAAACTCTCTACTACAACGGGCCCGATCGCTTCGGTTCAATCACAATCGCCTGCTAGTGACAGCAGCGAATTACAACAAGTATAATTACATGTGTTTGAAGTGGACAGTGAGAAACTGACCATGCCACTCAAAGCTACTAATTAATGGCGTCCGATCACGTATCTCGCCGTGTCACCATGAGTTTCTGTGAGTCGATTTCTACCCTAGCCAATCCTCACAGCCCCGAGAGACAAAGCTGTTGCGTGGAGAAAAGCTGTTCAAGGTGAAGGATTGGAGCGAAAATAGTGATGAAATGTGGCGTGTTGACGAAGAATTATGTGTGGCTTACGAAAGTCTTTTCGCTGAACGCAATCAGGCAAATCTATGTTACCCTTGTCCCGCCGATTCGTTCCGTCTGTCACATCCGCGGCTCCACCTGCCACCACACCCGGATCGCGTGTCCCTGACAATCTGCCACGCTTCGCTCGCGAGTTTCGCAAAAAAATGTGGAGCACACCTGATGCTTCTTCGCCAATAACCCTGCATCAATTTTGGTGCAATAGGTTGTGGGACGAGTGGGACATCCCACTATACAATCTCTTTATACGGTAACATTTTCGAATACCCTTCCATCAACAACTCTGAGAGTTCATCTGTCGTTGGGTTGGGAGAGAACTTGGAAAAATAGATGCAGAACTTCCACAATATCCACTATACTAAACAGACGGCCCATAAGCACCAGCAATCTGCTTCTTCCTCATCTCCCAATACCGCCACCTGATCTTATCCACCTTTTGCAGCTTCTCACAGACAGCTTCAGCTGCATCCACACATGAAATAGCCACACCACCACCAGCATCATCCTGGCTCAACCCTAAAACTGAACCCACTTCATCAGAAATGCAACCCCGACCAAGCACCGAGAGCAGAGTCGCTAACGCATGAACACACTCCGGTTCACTTGCCAGCACATCCACGCAGATTCCAAGAAGCTTCAGATCACCTTCCTTAACCACACCCGCTGCTTCTTTCTCATGCAGGCGAATCAGCCCTTGGAGATACCGCCAAGGGCTCTCATTGGACGGAGCAAGCCAGATGGCGGTAACTGCAAACGCCACCTCATCATCCACTGTTACTGGTGTAACCCTAGTTTCAGAATCTTCCTTCTGATTGGCTCCTCTCACCTGCTCTGCTGTTCCCTGCTTCTGCTTCGCTATAAGATGCTCCAGTACAAACATTCTGTGGTTCCATGCTGAGTTGTTGCGCACGTCATCCTCCAGCAGCCTCACACAGAACGCCATCTCACCATGCCACGTGTCGAATTCTCTCGCCACCCACTGCCTGTGGCACCACGCGTGGTAGTTCTTTGAATCTCCCTGCAATGCCTCCTCGCAAAAACGAAATTCTTCCAGTGCCACCTCAGCTACGGACCGTAACGGAGATTGCTGTAACGGGGACGCTGAGTTTGAAGCGCATTCCTGCTCCTGCTGCTGTTGCTGCTGCTGCTGCTGCTGCTGCTGCTGCTGCTGCTGCTGCTGCTGCTGCTGCTGCTGCTGCTGCTGCTGCTGCTGCTGCTTCTGCTGATTCATCTGTTCCTGGCGTCTGGTAACCCTATCTTTGCGAAGAGCAGCCAACCAGCGGCGATGGTGCCACACCTGATAATTCTTGGGATTCGATAAAGTCACATTTTCAGCGTAAAGAACCTCATCCTGAACCAGCCAATCGCCTTCATCCCCTCGGTTCTTATCCGCTGACGAGGACGAGGGCTTCGAGGACGTGGCCTCCGGTTCAGCTAACGACAGCAGATGCGTGAGAACGTCACGTCGGAGCTGCCAGGCGGTGTAGCTAGCGGCGTTGACGGAGATAACGCGCTCCGTCAAGCGCAAGACGCGCGCGCTGCGCTCGCCGGACGCGAGAACGGCGCGCATGAAACCCATCGCGTCGTCGAACTCGCGCGAATACGCGATCGGCACGACGGGATCCGGACCTTCGTCCTGCGGTAGCGGCTCCACGTCAGCCCACTCCTCGCTGTCCCTCAGAAGTTCCATCTCGATTTTTGATCCCGAACCTCGCTTTCCGGATTCTCGATTTTCGATTCCGGGCCTTTCGCTCGATCGTGCAGAGTATTCGACGAATGGCCGGATATGAATGCTTCACGATCGCGCAAATGTAAAAGGACCTGTGTTTTCCTAGCTGAAGCTGGTCTGGCGGAGGCAATAGTAGGCCAATGGAAAGGTAATTTCTACGGCAGGGCGCGTACGGATATCCTGAACCTTGTACTCGCTACAATCAGTGTTGGAAAAGAACAGATGTGGAGAGCCAAGCAGGATAGACAGATTACGAACCATCCAGTATCCCTCTAATAACCTACATCATCTTGCCTCATGCTGATACACTTAGTGCAATGACTCTGTCGAGCACAAAATTCCTTCGAGGTGGTTAGATAATGCAATTCAATCCATGACTCACAAAGCAATGCAATGCGCATACCTATCGCGTTTCTATTGTGGACTGCTGAAGTACAGCTCCACAAAAAGGTACTGCCGTAAGCCATTAAATGCACTTGACCCAATTCTTACCCCCCCTCCCTTCCCCCCTCCCCCCCCTCCCTCCCTCCCCCAAAAAAACAGCAGAAGCTTCGGCTTCTGAAAAACTCCACGTCAAGTCTAACTCCCTGTCACCCCTAGTTACAAGAATCAACTCAACGCTTTCAAAGTTTTCGAGTCGCCGACGCCGCCACTCTTCTGAGTGTCAACAAGAATTGCAGCTTCTCCTCTTCTTCACGCCCCTCCCCTAGGGATGAGGGACTCCCTTGCTCCTCCCTTCCCAGCACTATCAAGCCGTCAACCCTGAGAAGGGCCCGCCACATGCATTTGAATCTCAGCATGAGTCTCTGAAGCGTGACTTTACTGACTTCTCCTCCTCCTCACGCCCCGCCACGTGCGACTGCCACTGTTGCCTGCCTGTGGGGCTGCCCTGCTCCCTCCCTCCCAGCTCGCAAGCCATCAACCATGTGAAGGGCCCGTCTGAATCATGTGAAGGGCCATCACACCCGCCCACCTGCGACTGCCACTGTTGCCCGAGGGGCTGCCTTGCTCCCTCCCTCCCAGCTCGCAAGCCATCAACCATGTGAAGGGCCCGCCACGTGCGTCTGACTCTCAGCACGAGTCTCCGCCAGCTGGGTCCTCCTCCTCCCCACGCCCCTCCACTTGTGACTGCCACTGTTGCCTGTGGGGCTGCCTTGCCCCCCACTCTCCGTTGTAATAACCCGTTGAACTTGACAAGTGCCAGGCACGTGCGTCTGAGTGTCAGCATGAGTCTCTGGTTACTGGGTCCTCCTCCTCACGCCCGCCCACCTGGGATTGCCACTGTTGCCTCTGGGACTGCCCAGCTCCTCCCCTCTATGTTGTAACAAGCCATCAAACTTATGAAGGGCCCGGTACGTGCATCTGACTGTCAGCATGAGTCTCTGCATGCTGAGTCCTCCTCCTCCTCACGCCCGCTCACCTGGGACTGCCACTGTTTCCTGTGGGACTGCCTTGCTCCTCCCAGCTCTAGAATCCCATCAGCCTTGCGAAGGGCCTGTCATGTGCCCAGCACATGCGTCTGACTGTCTGCATGCTGAGTCTCTGCATGCTGAGTCCTCCTCCTCCTCACGCCCCTCCACTTAGGACTCCCGCTGTCACCTGTGGGACTGCCTACCTCCTCCCCTCTCCCCATTTCCCTCCTCTCTCCCCTCTCTCCAGCCTCGTCCCCCTCTCTACCACCCTCAACCGTATTCACTCCCCCTCTACCTTCCTCAACCTCTCTTACTCCCTCCCCCACTCGCACATCCTGCCCAGTCACCACCAATCTTCTCTTCGTTCCGAACTCCTCTCCTCCGTCTCCCCCTCCTCCCACCCCTCCACCGTCACCTCCTCCTACTCCTCCCCCTCCTCCCCTCCTCCGCCTCTCCCCTCCTCCACCTCCTCCTCCTCCTATCCGTCTTCTCTTTCCTCCTTCCCCTCGTTCACCTCTTGCTCCTCTCGCCCCTCGTTCCCTCCCCTCCTCCTCACTAGACACGCTCCACTCCTCCCCATCATTCACATTCACCAGGTCTCTATAATTCCGCTCCCTCCTCTTTCTACCGCTCCGCCTCACTCCAGTCGGCGTCCCTTCATCTCCTGACGCTGCTGCAGCAGCAGACGCGAATGCTGCTACAGAGCCAGCAGGAACGGGTGAAGCAGCAGCGCTAGCATGCAGCAGCAGCAGCAGCAGCAGTAGCAGTAGCAGCTGCGTCTAGTGCAGCAGCAGCAGCCGCCTCACCAGCCCCGCCTCTTCTTTTCCTCGAACCAGAAGCAGAACCCGAAGGAGGGGAAGAAACCACTGAATGTGTCGCTTCTCTTCCCTCCCACCTCCCATTCTCACCCCCCTGCCGTTGCCTACCCACTCCCACCCTCCTCCTCTCTTTTTCTGCCCCCCTCTTTCCTTCTTCCCCGCTCTTCCTTTCAACCTTGCTCCTCCCCCCCACCCGTAATCTCTGCACACTCCTATGAGCTCCTTTACTTCTTGCAACCAGCGACCCTTTCTTGCTCTTCCTTCTCTTGCCTTGGGATCCCACCACATACTCCTCTTCCTCCTCCTCTTCCTCCTCTTCTTCCTCCTCTTCTTCCTCCTCTTCCTCTTCCTCTTCCATCACACCGTTTCCCTCTCTCTCCTCCCCTTTGACAAGTTTCTCTGTATGCTCCTTCACCCCAGGAATCCCTTTGAACCAAACCACACCGCTCTTCACATGCCCATGCTCCAACGTTCCGCGCTTCCCTTCCTTTCCTTCTTTCCCTCTCTTCTCCTTCGCCCTTCCCCTGTCCCGCCCTCTCCCCTTCCCGTCTGGTACCCTCCCCGCCACCCCTCTTTCTCTCCTCTCTCTCGCCGCCCTCTCCTCCTCCTCCTCCTCCTCATAGTACACCACCTCTCCCTCCACATCACCAATGCTGTCCTCGTTATTAGCATCACCAGTACCAGCACTAGCTTCAGGAGCGCCATTAGCAGCAGCACCAGTACTTGAGCCACCACGGGCACTTACACCAACATCGGTTTCCCTGCTCCCAACACCATTGGTCTCAATATTTGCACCCTTAACTTCCACACCCTTCGACTTTCCCGTGCCTCCTCTCCTCTTTGGCCTATAATCCAATCCCTCACCCCTCTCCTCACCATCTTTTTCTTCCTGCCCTTCGTTTTCTAGTACCTGCCCCCTCTCTGCTTCCACCTGCCCAGGCTCTCCATTCACCTGCCCTGCCTCGCCTTTCACCTGCCCCTTCTCTTCCTCCATCCCTCCTTCCCCAACACCCTCCTCCCGCCTCTCCACCTCCCCTTCCTCCTCCAAATATCAGCATAACTCCGCCTCTTCTTCGGTCGGTGTCTGATAAACAGCATAGGAAGGAGTGGGAAGGGATGACAGGGAGTAGAAGGGCCTTGAAAGAGTGTGAAACGGCGTTAAGACACAACCAAATATCAACATAGCTCCGCGGTTTCTTCGGTCGGTGCCTGATAAACAGCAATGGGATAAATTGAGGAGTGGAAGGGGGTGAAAGGGAGTAGAAGGGTGTTTAAAGGATGCGAAAGGAGATTAGCAGTTAAACACTTCCCTCCCGCCTCTCCTCCTCCCCTTCCTCCTCCAAAATATCAGCATAGCTCCGCCTCTTCTTCGGCCGGTGTCTGATAAACAGCATAGGAAGGAGTGGGAAGGGGTAGGGGGTGAAAGGGTGCAGAACGGTAGTACATACGGAGCTCAACTCAACCCCTTCGGGTGTATTTTGAGTCGACTCGGTGTATTTTGAGTCGACTCAAAATAAAAAATACACCTTTTGAGTCGACTCAAAATACAAAATACACCTTTTGAGTCGACTCAAAATACACCGGGTGCAGACCGGTAGTACATACGGAGCTCAACTCAGCCCCTTCGTCCCAGAATACGAAGGTTTACCAAGTCACAAGAAGGGGGTGGAAAGGTGCATAACAGTGTACTTTGAAATTTGTCAAAAGTAAACTAAAGGTGCATAACAGTGTACTTTTGAAAACTCTCAAAAGTAAACTAAATGTGCATAACAGTGTACTTTTGAAAAGTCTCAAAATTAAACTAAAGGTGCATAACGGTGTACTTTTGAAAATTCTCAAAAGTAAAATAAAGGTGCATAACAGTGTACTTTTGAAAATTCTCATAAGTAAACTAAAGGTGCATAACGGTGTACTTCTGAAAATTCTCAAAGGTAAACTAGAGGTGCATAACGGTGTACTCTTGAAAATTCTCAAAAGTAAACTAAAGGTGCATAACGGTGTACTTTTGAAAATTCTCAAAAGTAAAATAAAGGTGCATAACAGTGTACTTTTGAAAATTCTCAAAAGTAAACTAAAGGTGCATAACGGTGATGACAGAAATGAATTCTGAGCTAAAGCCCCAACTCCCGGTTCACACTCTCTTCTTCCTCTTCCGACTTTTGAGGCGCCTCAGAACTGTCGAGTTTTGAGTTTTGAGGCGGAGGAGGAGGAGTGCCTCAAAAGCTCAAGACCCTCCTCCGGATTTCACACCCTCTTTTTCCTCTTCCGAAGCAAGGTGGCTTCTGAGTCGACTCGAAATTCACCTCGTCCAAATCATCGGCTTAAGACCGCAACTGGGGAGCAGCACTTGAGCAGGAAGGGAGAGCCAAGCCAACTAGAGCAACACGTGAAGGGAGAGCCCACCTGAGCAGCCTCAACGGCTGAATGTCCGAGTCCGAGGCCCCTTGTTGAGGCTCCAAAAGAGGCTTCACTCTGTCAGCCTTGTCCCGCTCCGCTCCTCCTCGCCCGTTTGCTGCACGCACTCCTTCAGGCGTCCCCTCCTTCCCCTCCTTCCCCCCTTTGTTCTCCTTCTTCTCTTTCTTCTCTTTCTTCTCCCTCCGCTCCCTCCGCTCCCTCCGCTCCCTCCCCTCTCTCCTTCGCGAATTTCCACGGGCATCCCTCTTCACCTCCCCCAATCCCTTCCTACTCCCTTCCTCTTCCCCTGCCTCTGCCTCCTCCTCCTCTGCGCTCCACTCCTCTTCCCCACTCCTCCCTCCTTCATCCACGTCCCTCCCCTCCTCCCCACTCCCCTCCTCCCCACTCTCCTCCTCTTTAAACGACACGCCATCAGGCCTCCTCCCTCCCCACCTGGTCCTTGCCCCCACACCATCACCCCCTCCCTGCATCCCCTCATTCCCACCCAATTCCCCTCCCACCAAGCCACCGCCTTTTCTCCTGAGCCTTCTTCTCCCATCCCCTTTCTGCGCGTCTAAGCCAGGTTTGCCATCCTTCACTTCTTTTGGCCTAGATGCAGCTTCAGGTCTTCTTCTCTTTTCCTTCCTTCTTCTCCCCACTCCCCCATCCACTCCCCCATCCACCCACCCATCCACTCCCTCCTCCATTTCCCCCCTCACTCTCGTCCCCTCTCTCACTTCCTTCCCTCCTCCTGTCACCTCTCCCTTCCTCATCTCTCTTTGACCATCCTCGTTAGAAGCTTCTTCTTCTTCATCACCACCACCATCCTGTTTCTGCATCTTCTTCTCAAGCCCATACTCTTCCTTCCCCTCTCGCTCATCCTCATCCCCCTCCGCGTCTGCCTTAACCCCCTTCACCTGTCTCTTCCCCTCCTCTGCGTCTACCGCCGTCCTCTCTTCCCTCTCTTCATCTCTCCCCACCTTCTCTCCCTCACTTTCTGCTTCTTCCTTTTCCCTCTCCTCCCCACCCCTTCCTTTTCCTTCCTCCTCATCTTTCCCCAACACCCCATCCTCGTTATAATCCCCCACATAGCCTCCCTTTCGCCGCTTCCTTCCCTCCCCTCCCGATCCTGTGAAGCACTTTTGAGAATTCTCAAATGTGAAGCACTCATCCATTGCCCCATCCTCTTCTTTCCGTCCCTCCCTCAGTCGTCTCTTCCTTAACCTCTGCTCCATTTCCCCATTTATTTCCGCTTCTGCTCTTCCCACTCTCCCCTCTCTACCCTCCCTTTCCCCTCTTCCCTCCTTCCTTTCCCAGATCTCTCTTCCACCTTCTCTTCTCTCACCTTTCACCCTTCTCTTCCTGTCCTCTTCTTCCTCTCCTTCGCCTTCCCCTCCCTCCCTCCTCCCTTTCTGCGTCCCTTCATTCTCCTCACCATCACTCCCATTCCCATCATTATCACCACTCTCGTTCCACTCACCATCACTACTATCACTATCCCTACTATCACTATCCTTTTCATCACCCTCCTCCTTCTCACCATCACTGTCCCCTCCACTTATCCGCCCTTCTCTCTTCCCTCCTTTCCCATCCTTACACAACCCTTCCTCTGGTCCCCCAGACCCCTTTTGAGACGTCTCAAAACTCTTTCGAGACGTTTCAAAACTATTCCCTCCTTTCCCATCCTTACACAACCCTTCCTCTGGTTCCCTAGACCCCTTTCCCTCTGCACCCTTGCACCCCTTCTCCTCCATCTCTCCTTCCCCATATGAACCTTCCCCAGACGTCCCTACTCTCAAACCATTTTCCTCTTCTCCTCTTTCTCCTCCCTCCTCTTCTTTTCCTTCTCTTCCTCCTTCCCCTTCCCCTTCGTTTCCTCCTCCTTTCTCTTCTCCCCTTTCTCTCTCTCCCTCCCCCTCCTCTCCTCCCCTCCCGCCTCCCACATCCCCTTCCCCTCCTCCGTCCCCCCCCACACCACTACCAACCGCATCACCGCTAGCAGACAAAACGCGCCGCCCTGCCAGCTGTCGGAGGCCCTCGCGAGTGGGAGCGTGCTCGGGAGGAAGCTCACGAGATTTGGAAGGTAGTGTGATGGCATCGTTGATAGATCGATCAAAGTCGTCTGAGCGGGGGAAAGGGCAAGGCGAGGGGGAACGGGAAGGAAAAAGGGTGGGGGAACGGGAAAAAGGAAAGGGGGAGGGGGGGAGGGGGGATGGATAAGCATTATGTCAATAGGATTTCGGGAAGGGGAAGGGGGGGGAAAGGGGAAGGGGAAAGGGAGGAGGGGCAAAGCAAGAGCACGGGGGAGAAGTGACAATGACTAGACACACAGAAACGAGAGCCTTGAACCAACTGATGAAATTTGGCAGGTAGTATGACAATGGAAGAATTCTTAATAGGAAAATAGGAATTCTTAATGAAATAGGAATTCATAGTATGATAAACGCACCGAAGGTGTAGGTGACGGGCTTTCTCTCCCTCCTCAATCGGCCCAGGGCCAGCCCCTTGCTGTACCCCGCACAGGACACCACCCGTCAAACCAGATGAGCATTAGAGCATCACATCTACAGGAGTGCACGCACCAAAGGTGTAGGTCACGGGTTTTCTCTCCCGCCTCGATCGACCCAGAGCCAGCCCTTCGCCGTACCCCCCTGCGTACTGCCCTGCTGCTGCCATGGCTGCTGCTAGCTGTGCTGCCAGCTGTGCCGCCTGCCTCTGCTGCCTCTTTGCGTGCCGCTCCTTGCGCTGTTGAGTGGGGGTGCAGAAGAGGGGTGAAGGAAAGAAAAGGGAGGGGAGTTGGGAACAACTAAAGCTGCTAGCTGCGCTGCCTGCCTCTGCTGCCGCTTTGCATGCCGCTCTTTGCGCTGGTGGGGGCAGCGGGTAATGAGAGAACAAGTAAGAGGTAGCAGTGGGGTTTGGATACAGCGTAGTTGCCAGCTGCACTGCCTGCCTCTGCTGCCTCTTTGCATGCCGCTCGTTGCGCTGGTGGGGGTGCAGAAGAGGGGTGAAGGGAAGAGAACGGAGGGGGGTTAGGGGGTAAGACCATAGGTGCCAGCTGCGCTGCCTGCCTCTGCTGCCTCTTTGCGTGCCGCTCCTTGCGCTGGTGGGGGTGCAGACAAGGGGTGAAGGGAAGAGAAGGGAGAGGGGGTTAGGTATAACCATAGCTGCTAGCTGTGCTGCCAGCTGGGCAAATACTTCTGCTGCCTCTTCACGTGCCGCTCCTTGCGCTGGTGTGAGGAGGCGTGAAGGGAGAAGGGAAGAGACGAGAAATCGGAAGCAGGAGGGTGACTGAAAAAACAACCGTAGCATGACTTAAACGTAACTTTCAAGTCGACTCAAACGTTTGGTAAGAGCGGTTGTGAGTGGTACCCTCTCACTCACTCTAACTTTTGAGGCGGCTCAAGAGTCGATTGTGATTGGTACTCTCTCACTCACTCTACGAGTGAATTTTTGAGTCGACTCAACAATAGACTCTCGCTCACTCTACGAGTGAATTTTTTAGTCGACTCAACAATAGACTCTCACTCACTCTACGAGTGAATTTTTTAGTCGACTCAACAATAGACTCTCACTCACTCCACGAGTGAATTTTTGAGTCGACTCAACAATAGACTCTCACTCACTCTACGAGTGAATTTTTTAGCCGACTCAACAATAGACTCTCACTCACTCTACGAGTGAATTTTTGAGTCGATCGACTCAACAATAGACTCTCACTCACTGTACGAGTGAATTTTTGAGTTGACTCAACAATAGACTCTCACTCACTCTACGAGTGAATTTTTGAGTCGACTCAACAATAGACTCTCACTCACTCTACGAGTGAGCGTGAAAGAACAATCCCATCCCTTACCTTCTCCTCAAGCTCCACTTTGGGTATGGCCTCCTCTGTCAGGCGATCCGCTATAAGCTGATCCGCGTTATGCACACTGGCACTGAGATCGTCCTGCAGATACAGCCACGCCATGGAAGGCAGCAGGAAGAAAAACCTATATAAGCTGATCTGAATCAGTCAAAGAAAGAAAGAACATAACGCAAACATAACTCACCGCGAGAGCTGTGAAATGAATCTGCGAGACAGGCAGAACAGCAGCAGTCATGAACCCGTCATCCAGGTGACTTTTGAGTCGACTCAAAAGTCACCTCGTTACCATGGCACACGGCAGACAGCAGCAGTCCTGAACTCGCCTTGCCGCACACAGGTGGGCACAACTGTGAGAGCTCCTCATTGGTTTGAACTTTCAACTCACCGCGAGAGCAGTGAAGTCAGTGAGGCACACGGCAGCAGTGGCAAACTCGCCACACACGGGCGGCAGGAACACCGGTCGGGCTTTCTTCTTCACCTTCCTCCTGCCCTCTGCACCAGAATCAGCAGCAGCTGCAGCACCCCTCCCCTTCTTGCTGCCAACCTTGGCAGCAGGCTTGGCAGCAGGCTTGGAAGCAGGCTTGGGAGCAGGCTTGGGAGCAGGCTTGGGAACAGGTTTGGCGACGGAAGGAGGGCGGAGTGTGCCTGACCTGGTTCGTGTGCTCATGCCATGGCGGGTGGGACGGGTGCTTGAATCTGCCTTAGCAGCAACGGCTGAGTCTTCTTTTCCAGCAGCGGCAGTGACTGAGGTGTCTTGAGCAGGTTTGGCTGAGTCGTCACGAGCAGGCATGCATGGATCTGCATCAGTTAAGTCAATCACACCAGCATCCTTCTCCTCTTCCTCTTCTTCCTCCTTCTTCTTCTCCTCCTCCGCCTCCTTCTCCTCCTCTTCCTCCTCTTCCTTCTCACCCTCTTCCCCTTTAGCCCCCTCCTTCCCTCTATGCTCGTTACCCTCACCAACACCGCCTTGACCACTCGCATCTTCCCCCTTCACCCCCCCCTTGCCTCCCTTTCCATCTTCCCCTTCTCTGCCCTCACAATCCTTCCTCCCCGCCTCCTTGCCACCTCGCCTCCTGTAAACCCTCTCATTCTCCTTCGCTACAATCCCTCTCTTCACAAGCACCTTATCCTCTTCTCCTCTCCCCATTCCCTCCCCCTCCTCCGCTTTCACCCCTCTCTCCTCCGCTTTCACCCCTCTCTCCTTTGCTTCCACCCCACTTTCCTCTCCTCCTCCCACCTTCGCTCCCCCATCCTCCTCTTCTGCCTTCACCCCAGCTTTAGCCTTCAACCCACCAATAGCAGCTAGCCCACTCACAGAATCCCCATCAGCTTGCGACCCTTTATCACTGCCTCGTGATATCTCCCTATCATTGCCTCGTGACAACTCCCTGCGATTGCCACGTGATAGCTCCTTATCAACAGGACTCCCAATAGCAGCTAGCCCACTCACTAAATCCCCATCACCTTGCGTCCCTTTACCACTGCCTCGTGATAGCTCCCTATCATTGCTTCGTGATAGCCCCTTATTATCAGGACTCCCCAAGGGCGACTTTAAAATCAGGTCAACCCCAGTTGCACAAGGCTTGGCGTCACCCAATCTGGTAACCACACTGAGCGCTGTAACACTGTCAGCCTTAGAGGCTTCACTAGTGGGAGTGGGTAGTGGTTCAGATTGCAGGGGAACAGATGGTGGTGTTGGGTTAACGGACGGCTCAGATGCTCCGGTTTTGCCAGATGGGGCCTCCTTGACCGCTGATGCATCACCGCCATCCGCAGAAGCAGCAGCAGCGCCATCAGCAGAGGCATCATTAGCAGAAGCAGCCGCAGTAACAGCCATGGTATCATCAGCGGTAGTAGCAGGCTCTGTGGCAAGAGCACCAGCTTCAGCACTAGCTGACACTCTTGCAACATCTGCTGCTGCTGCTGCTGCTGCTGCTGCTGCTGCTGCCTCGTCTGCCCTTGCTGCCTCTGTTACCTCTCCTGTCCCTGTTGCCGCTTCTGCTGCTGCTGCATCTGCTGTTGCCCCTGCCACTCCTTCACCTCTCAACGCAGGGGGCATGCGAACAGTAGCATTTGTGTGATCATTGGAAGTAGTGGTAGGTTGAGTAGCCTCAGCAGCTTCTGTTTCCCCTTCGGCTTTAGCAGCACTCTTGGCAGCATTGGTTGCAGCCTTCGCTTTTTCTCCTTCCCCCACCACTCCCGCAGTTTCTGCAGGAACAGTAGTAGCTGCGTGATCATCAGAACTAGTAGCAGCCGGTTCAACAGCCGTAGTATCAGCTTCAGCTTCAGCTCCTTCACATTCGGGTGTTGCAGCACTCTCGTCAGCACCATTTGCAGCTTTCGCCTTTGCTCCTTCCACCACCACTGCCACCGTCTCTTCTGCAGGAACAGCAGCAGCTGTGTGATCATCAGGCGGTTCAGCAGCTTCAGCAACACTTCTGGCAGCATCTAATGCAGCCTCTGCCTTTGCTTCTTCCACCACCGCTGCTGTGGTTTCTGCAGGTGAAACAGCAGCAGCAGCATCAGCAGCAAGAGCAGGAACAGGCACATTAGCAGCAAGAGCAGCAGCAGCGGCAGCAGCAGCAGCTGCAGCAGCAGCAGCAGCGGCAGCGGCAGCAGCAGCTGCAGCAGCAGCAGCAGCAGCGTCAGCCTCCTCTTGCGTGATGAAAGCAGGTGGGCCCTCTTTGAACAGGCGATGACCCAGCACTGAGTCATTGCAGAACCTGAAGCGCGGAGTTTGAAAACAAGGGGGGAGAGAGGGGTCGAGTAGGAGGTGAGAGCAAAGAGTGTAAGATGCAATGGGCATGACAAACAGGGGGGCCCTCTTTGATCAGCCTATGGCCCAGCACTGAGTCATTGCGAAATCTGAAAGATCAATTGGAGATCTGAGGCACCTTCAAAGCACATCACTCCTTCCATACAGCACTGCACCACACAGCACCGCAATACACCACAAAGCACCGCACTGCACCACAGCGCACCCACCAGAACACGTGGTTGTTGGCGTCCAACCCAAACGGCTCCATGCGAATCTCCTCGGGATTCCTCTTCATAGCAGCCTCTACAACCACACGCGTGTCCTCTTGCTGCGTGGTGGTTGGAGTGGGGGGGAGAGGGGGAAGTTGCAGCAGGGTTGGGTGCAAGGGGAAGGGGGGGGGGGGGGGGGGGAGAGTACATGCGAATCCAGCCCCCTTCCATGCGAATCTCCTCGGGATTCCTCTTCATAGCAGCCTCTACAACCACACGCGTGTCCTCTTGCTGTGTGGTGGGGGTTGGAGGGAGGGATGATGCGAAAAGAGTCAGGGAGGCAGGGAGGGAGGCAGAGAGAAGGAGTTGATAAGCCTGCAATCTCCTCGGGATTCCTCTTCATAGCAGCCTCTACAACCACACGCGTGTCCTCTTGCTGTGTGATGGAGGGTTGGGGCCAGAGAGAAGCAGTGAAGAAGGGTGGGTGACATGACGGGTACAGAGGAAGGAGGGGAGGCAGGCAGGAAAAAAAAAAAGTTTCCCTTTCACATGCACCCATATTGTCTCTCACACAAGGTTCAAAATTACGGTTTTCGTATTCTACGGTCCGTTTTTTACGGTAATTTTCCAAAAAAACGGCGTTTTTTTGTTAGAGAATTGTTGTCACCAAGAAAAAAAAAGGGGAAGGTTTTAAACATTTTCAATCATGCCCACAAGCGCACGCATGCAAGGAGGGGTTCGTCCTCTTCATCCTGGTACCTTTTGCCATTGTTTTGGTCCCACACATCAGCCATTTTTTTCTTCAAACAAAAACACCTCCTGGAACCGTTTTAAACCGTTTTTTACGACCGTATTTTACCATACCGTTTTTTACGGTAAAATATCAATAATACGGTCGTTTTTTTTAACCTTGATCTCACATTAATACATGTCTGGGCACGTTATTACTCACTCACTCACATCCACCCAGCCATTTGGTTTGGATGCCTCCATCCATATTGTCTCTCTCACTACTCGTGTCTCGCCTCGCCGCACATCACATCACAGGGCTTGCTTCAGAACAAATCATGTCACATAACTGCTCCTCACCTCACAGCGCAGCAGCTCTTACTCACATCCAGGCGAATCTCGCAGAGGGCTTTCAAGATGCGCACGCGGTCAGGGGGAGGGAGGGACGCATAGAGCTCTGCCTCTGCCCTGAAAAGAATGTAAGCAGGTAAGGGATGGACGCATGGGGGGATCAAGATGTAAACGTGGTCAAGTGGAGGGAGGGACGCATAGAGCTCCGCATCTGCCCTGGAGTGGGGTGGCCGTGGGCAAGATGTGGTCGCAGTGGAGGAGAGGTGGGCTCATGAGGGGTGGGCATGGGTGCTGAGGAGCAAGAGGTGCAATGGGGTGCAATGGGGTGCTATGGGGTGCAATGGTGTGCAATGGGGTGCAGTGCAACGGGGTGCAAACAGAGAAGAGAAAGCGAAGGCACTCACCCCTGACAGGAATAAAGGGGGCAGAATCCGGGAGCGACCTGGTTTGACGCACAAACAGGGGTGCACACACGTGCAGACACACAGACACGCAGACGCACACAGACACACGCACACACCTCCCCCCGCCCCCCTCCACACACACACACACACACACACACACACACACACACACACACACACACACGCATAGGGCAGGGTGCGTGCACCCAGCCACATATGCGTCCAGGGCACAAGTGCAGTGCAGGTGGGGGGGGAAACGCAACACGAGATCATGAGAGCGGAGCGGGGGCAGAACGGGATGAAAGTTGCGTTTGGAGGGGATATGAGTGTGGGAACGGGACGACTTCTTTGTCGCATGCATGGGGGACGGGGATAGCATAGCAGACATTAAAGCATGGTAACATCATGCATGCATGCCTGTACCAACAGCCATGTGCTGCGTTTGTGTTGCGCGCACTGCACTGCACTGCACACAGACAGACATGCGTGCATCATATGCTGCCTGCATGCATGCCATACATACATCATGCAGAGTTCAGCGTGTATGCACCTGCGGGTATGTGCTGTGCACAGTCCTGCATGCATCGTCATCATCATCGTGTATTCCTCTGCATGCCTACCTGCGGCCATGTGTTGTGCACACGCCTGCACACAAGTGTGGCCCACGTGCGATGGTCGGCAGGTGGCCGGTTGAACGGCTGAATGCCCTGCATGCACGGGAGGAGGAGCGGGAGAAAGGGGTGGGGCGGAGCGGATTGCTCAGTTCAATGTTCCTTCCTGGCCCAAACGTTTCGAACTGGTCCCGTATCAAAACAGGAACCAGGAAGAGCACCATGTAGGTGCTCGCTCCATGATAAGTGCTATGCTGTGTTTGCCTGCATGCCTGAATGCCTGAAAGCCTAAATGCCTGAATGCCTGAATGCCTGAATGCCTGAATGCCTGAATGCCTGAATGCCTGAATGGCTGAATGCCTGAAAGCCTGAACGCCTGAAGAAACGATAATTTTTGCGAAGTGTAACCACTGGCGAAACACAGAAATTATCAAAAGGTAACCACTCTACTGATAAGCATTGACAGGCTGACAGCAGATGCCGAGCACAGCCTACAGTAAGCCGACTAATCCTAACGGATTTCGTCAACCGAACAAGCGCTACGGAAAGGAAATAACGCTGCGTTACGTTAGGATGAATGCTCGATGCAACTACGAACCGCCATGATCCAGTGATGCCAAGTCGCGTGGCGCTGTGAGCAAACCCTAGTCACCTTAAGAAGCGTAATGTGTATGTCTTTAAGAAGCGGAGACGGCTCCGGCGTTAGCAGAGCCGTTTCGATGTCTTCGGCTGTAGCGTCGATGCTAAGCTGTAGCGGCTCCCGGAAAATCTGGAAAAAAATCGTAATGGATTTGAGCAGGGACGGAGAGTCATGAAGTTATGAGAATATTGTGAAGGAGTATTATGGGGGATGTTCAGTGACGACACGCGAGGGAGGCAGAGGCCATGGTTCGCTGATCGCGGCGCGAGGAGCGCGACGCGAGGGAGCCCGAATCGCCATCTGAGTTTGTTTGCCACAGCAGGAATTGGAAACAGACATTTAATATAGCGAATGAAATAAGTCCGTCCTAACGTCACAAAAAGGACGACTGTGCAACTTTTCTCGCGCAATCACATTAACGCGACCAAGTGCCGGTAATTGCGGAAAGTCCTTTTCGCAACCGTGAAATCAATGGCCGCCCTTATATCCTACGTTTCCGACGCACGAACGCGAGTAATTACTCTGAAAAAATCAAGTATCGAAGCAAACTCCCACATGCCGCGAATCTCGCTACGATCCCACCGGCGGTCCTTCGCCTCCTTAATCTCCGCCGCACGCGGCGCGGCGTCCACCGCCAACGCACCTACCTCCTTACCCTCTGCAACCCCAGATTCCATAGCACCGACTAAATTTGCATGTGCGAAGACAGAGACCAGAATAGTCTAACTAATACCGCAAACGGCGCGAAAGATATGATTACGATCGTGCAGCCTAGCGGGCGTGAGTATCGAGAGAGGAGCGATCAGAAAAAGACGGGACGGGAGTGCGCGCGTTTTCATTGTTACTGTATTCCCCAAGCGATGCCACAATCGCGTACAATACTCCAGTGGTTGGGTGGATTTTCTACAGTATCCCGCTACTGAACTGAACTAGAAACCAGATCAACAAAGAATGTACAGCACAAGCACCCAGCTGAGTTCACTTATTAAACATTTGCAATGATCCAACTGGCCCTATTCGGTTTGCACATTTGGAGCGCCAACCACCGGCATCATCACGAACAGTAGCCCATCCAATCTATGGCCACAATCTACATAGTACATACCATAAAATAAAGAACATCGTCAATCTACCATCACACAGCAGCAGATCTCGCATGTTTTGGTTTGATTTGACACTCACCGGATTTCTCCACCTATTAAAAGTCCTCACTCCATTCTTCCCTTTCCCTCCTTCCCTCCACCCCCCTCCTCCCTCGCCCCTCCCTTCCCTTTTTCCCCTTCCCTCACCTCCCTACCTTCCTTCTCCCCCACTCCTCCTGTCCTCACCTTATCCAAACCACCATCAGTGCCAGCACTACCAATAGCAGCATCCACATTCGATTTTCTCTTTACCCCTGAACCCCCATTCCCTTCCCCTTCTCTAATCCCATCCTTCTCCTCATCCCCCTTTCCCCCCCCTCTAGCATCTCCCCTCTCCCTTTCCCCCCTCTCCCTCTCCCACCTCTCCCCTTTTTCTTTCTCCCCCTTCTCCCTAGCCATTGTCCCTTCACCTGCTGCCTCAACCCGTTCTCTCTCACTCAACCGCTCTGCACCACTCTCCTCTACCACCTCTTCCACATCACTGTCCGAAGGAGCACATTCCTTCTCAGTAACACCTCCTTTCCCACATGAACCTTTCCCACCTGTACCTTCCCCAGCAACACCTTCCCTAGGTGCACCTTCCCTAGTAGCCCCTTTCCCAGCTGTACCCTCAGCAGTTGTGCCTCCCCTTGGCTGGGCCATCAAGGGCAAACTATTAGCTTTGCTACCAACAGGGCGTTCGACAGCACCTGCCTTCTCTTCATCTGCTTTCTCTTTACCTGCCAGTCCCCGCACCTCAGTATCTACCAGCCCCTTTCGTCCCTGTTGCCCTATCTGCTCCTCTTGTCCCTTTTGTCCTATCTGCTCCTTTCGCCCCTGTTGCCCTGTTTGTTCCTCTCGTCCCCGTCCCCCTCTTTCCCTCTCTCGTCCCTCTTGCCCCTGTCGCTCCTTTTCCCCCTCTTGCACATGCCGCCCCTCTTGCACATGCCGCCCCTCTTGCACATGCCGCCCCTCTTGCA